>JAQGBT010007761.1:0-10588 GCA_034698585.1 Disparrhopalites patrizii
GGACTATTACCCTTACGCAAGTACTTTGGCATAGAAAGAGCCCCTTTTGTTCTTTTGAGCCACCTTTCCAGCTGGTTTTCTTTAAATACTTTATTACTTCAACGTTAGATGAAAATGAACCTCTGTGAAAAGTTGGATTAATTGAAAAGAAATGAAGGTAAAGAAGGAAAAGTTTCCCCAGGAAATAAGAACTTGTACAATTTTATTAGATGAGGGAAAAAAAAGTTTTTTTTAACAATTTATTCTCTCAAGCAAGAAGACAAATTATTTGATGAGTAACACCCACAAGGACTTTTATGAGGAGGGGAAAAAGGAAAATGGGGGAACTTATTTTAAGGATCTTATCATTCAAAATATAAAGGATAAACCAGACATCTCAACTTACCCCAAAAATATTGGAAAGTAACCCCCTCATAAGATTCCGTTGTTAGTACTTACTTCCCGTCTATTTTAATACGACTGAAATGTCAAAGAAAGTTCAACTTTCACCAGAATTCCACCCTTATTTGACGGTTGAGAGAAACAAGGAATATTTTTTTTGAATCTTTTATTTTCCACCGATTTTTTCCTATGTGTCAAATATCATCGACATGAAGAGCACTTGAGTTAGCAGGGGGAAATAGTAGTGACAGAGGGTTAGTGAGAGAGAGATAAAAAAAATAGGAACGAAACAAATATATTTTTTACTTGGACAATAACAGCATGGGAGAATACACGAGTGGGAGAGCAGGCAAGAAGCTGAGAGGGAAGAGAAGAGAACAAGTTGTACAAATACAGATCAATCTCTTGAGAACAGTGTTTACATCTGCCTGTAGTCCTGGTAATAATACATGGAGTCAATAAGGAACTTTTTTTTTCTCCAGGTGAAGAGGAAACACTTTGGAAATATTGAGACTCACTCACATAATATTACTTTTTTCCCCTTTCTTTCTCTAACATTTCCCCCACTCTTTTTATCTCTCTCTTCCCCCACCCAATGTCTTGATTTTTTTTCTTTTGCTCCTCGGCAAACAACAAACAGAAAGTTATCACCTGTGAGTGTTACGGAGAAAGTAAGAGTTCCAACTATTTATATAGAAGATGAAAGTGCGAGTCACTTGACAAGGACAAGAGTCCTCAGAAAGAGAAGAAGACAAGACAAGTAGAAAAGCAGAAGATGAGATAATCTTTGACGGGATTATTTTTATACACCATCACATCAAAAGACAGGCTTAAAAGACTCCAACAAAGAAGGGATAGAATCAAAAGGGATTTTTTTTTACCGTTAAAAGTTGTATATTTTTTTATATATGATTATATCAGTGTATCTCAACTGATTGTGTTCACCAACAAGTGTAAATCTGAAGAATAGGTCCTACAGCAAGGAAAACACTCTCACAGTTGTGTGGCGGTTTACTTCCACAGCCCAAATGACACGTTCTCAAGCTCACCTCCTTTCCCGGTATGACTTTTTTAAACGGCAGTCAAAGCCATTTCAATTGGAAAGGTAGCACATGCGTTCTACCTCTACTCCTAATCAAGTCTTTTTTGTCCAAAGTCAAACCAGCGAGGGGGGCCGAAGGCGGAAGGGAAAGAAAGGAGAAAGAGGGAAAGTACAGAGGAGAGTGAAAGCTTGGTGAGAGAGCGGGAACGTGGGAAGAGGCAGAAAAGAGTGCACAAGTGTGAGTGCCAGAGATAGATAGAGAGTGAGAGAGAGAGAAATTCAGAAACAGAGAGCACAAGAGAATCAGATCCAGAGCTCAGGGGAAAAATCTAAAGAGGTAAAAAACAACTCACACGGAAACAGAAAACCACAACTGGAAGGAAGGAAGCTACAGAGAAAAATGCGGGGCATTTCACGGGGAGAAAGGCAACTCCAAAGCAAATTAAAATACAAAGTGAGAATTCCCCAAAACACTGGGGAAATGTGAGAAAACACAGGCCAAGAGCACAACCATGGAGGATGTTACAAGGAAAAGGTGAGAAGGAATGACCACGAGAATTGGGGAAGTACATCAGGGGAAACCAGCGGAGAAGAAGAAAGATAATAAGAAAGACATCCATGTCAAATTGATAGGGGTAAACGGAAGGAGGTTCCAGAGATATGACAAGAAAGTTGATATTAAAAGGAAGAAGGTTAAATAGGGAGAAAGTCCGGAGAAAATTGAGAAAAAAGAGAAATGGAGAAAACGGGTGGAAGGGAAGCGGAAGCGAGATAACATGGCTGATAGGGAACGGGAGAACACAAGACAAGTCCGGAGAATACTGATTAAAAGCGGGGAAGAGCAACAGGAAGATGCGAGGCATAACATTTCACAAACGGAGAAAGTCAGTTCAGAGGGAATACGCTGGGGAAAAAAACAAGGAAGCAGACGTAAGAAAATAATCAAGGAAAAATGTCTAAATAAAATAAAAGCCAGAAGGAGAGAGCGAAAAAATAATGTCAAAACAAGAACGAGAGCGCGAAAAAATAATATAAAAGCAAGAACGAGAGCGCGAAAAATAATATAAAAGCAAGAACGAGAGAGTGAAAAAATAAAATAAAAGCAAGAACGAGAAAGAAAAAAATAAAAGCAAGAACGAGAGAAAAATAAATAAAAGCAAGAAGGAGAGAAAAAATAAAAGCAAGAACGAGAGAAAAAATAAAAGCAAGAACGAGAGAAAAAAAATAAAAGCAAGAACGAGAGAGAGAAAAAAATAAAAGCATGAACGAGAGAAAAAAAAATAAAAGCAAGAACGAGAGAGAGAAAAAAGGAGGGAGGAAGAGAAAACAGAAGAAACGCGAGAGAGAGAAAATGAAAGAAAGGCATGAGAGAAGTATAAAAATGAGAGATGCAAAGAAGAAAAGTGAACTCGGAATATATAAAAAAAGAAATGTAAGAAAGAGAAATACAAAGAAGAAAGGTAAGAGAAAGATAGAGATTAAATGAGAGACATTTGAAAAATAAAGTCACGATAGGGAGACTAATGCAAAAAAAAAATCAAACACGAAAAATAGATTGGGAACGCTAAGAAAAAGTAAGAAAGCTGAAAGAGAGAGAAACATCAAAGAATGGATCTAAAGGGGCCGCGAGAGAGAAGCCTTGAGATATAATGAAAGAAAGTTGACTGAAAGTGAAAGATCTGTTTTTCCTTTGCTTGGAAACTTTCCCACGCAAAACATAAACATTTTCCCATTCTTTCCCTAGGCAATCGGAATTATTGAATGGCATGGCGTGGTTGAAGGAGGACAAACTACACCAGGGAAAAATAGGCTCCATCTCCCTCCCACTGCTTGTTATCCCTGGTTTCTACACCTCTATGAAACCCCTTTTCCCTGTGGTTCCATGGAGAATAAAATGCGTGATCAAAGTGGATACGTCCGGAAGGCACGCATCTCAATTTTAATGCCAGACTACGTCGAGAAGAAGCAGTAGAAGAGGAGGAAATAGGAAAGCTCAAGAGCTTCTCTTATTACCGTCGTAGTAACTAAGAATATTGAAGTGCATATTATTTCGATTCTCGCTAATTGCCTCCACTAAATCATTCTACTTGCTCCTGGCCTATAAGGTAAGGAGAGGTGAAAGCTGTAGACCTTTTTGATGCAATCCAAACCCATGGAAATGATTGTACCGTCTGTATAAGGACGTCCGTGTTACAATCGATGGTGTGTGTTATTAATTCGAAATAACATTACTTACAGCGTTTGCATGCAACTGAGGGAGTCAATTGTGAATGAATGGCTCGTCCAATAGAATTAGGGCTCGTCTAGAGTCCATTAAATATTTTATGTAACTAGCTCTTCAGCCTTTTCCCCAGTCTCCCCATTCCCTTCCCTTGTAGCAATATTATTGTTGTAAAAACTTCAAAAACAAAAAAGCAATTTCGCCCACCAAACTTCTTCACGAAGGTACAGCTTTTAGTATAAAAAAACGAAGGAAGTCAGGCACACGTACGAGGTTTTGGAATGGGAGCAGACGCCAAAATTTGAAATAAAAATATTATGCGATTACTAATCCTGGGCAGGTGTATCCATCACTTCCTCCTCTCTTTCTCTCTCTCTGTACCTCATTTTCTTGCTCTCTCTCTGTACCTCATTTTCTTACATATTCTCTCTCTCTGTTCCTCTTTTTTTTCTCCCACTCTGTACGCCATTTTATTTCTCTCTCTTTCTTTCTGTACCTCATTTTCTTTCTCCTTCTCTCTCCGTACCTCTTTTCTTTCTCTCTTTCTCTCTCTCTGTACCTCATTTTTTCTCTTTCTCTCTCTGTACCTCATTTTCTTGCTCTTTCTCTCTCTGTACCTCATTTTCTTGCTCTGTCTCTCTTTCTCTCTCTGTACCTTATTTTATTTCTCTCTCTCTGTACCTCGTTTTCTTGCTCTTTTCCTCCGTATGTTCTTCATTTTCTTGCTCTTTATCTCTCTCTGTACCTCGTTTTCTTGCTCTTTTCCTCCGTATGTTCTTCATTTTTTTGCTCTTTATCTCTCTCTGTACCTCTCTTTCTCTCGCTCTGTACCTCATTTTTTCTTCTTCTCTCTCCGTACCTCATTTTTTTATCTGTCTCTCTCTGTACCTCGTTTTCTTGTTCTTTTTCTCTCTATGTTCCTCATTTTCTTGTTCTTATTCTCTCTATGTTCCTCATTTTCTTGCTGTTTCTCTCTCTCTGTCTGTAACGTATTTTCTTGCTCATTCTCTCCTTTTCTACCTCTTCGACTGTCTTCTTTTCTGTTTATCTTTCTTTCTCCTTCTGCATTATTTGCGTTCTCTCTTTCTGTTTCTTTTCTCTATCTTTCTATTTTATTTGCTCTATTTTTTATGTCCTTTTGTCTTTTTATGTCTTCTCTTCTCCTTCTCCCTTGCTCCGTCTGTTTCCCTTCTTCTATCTTTTTTGCTTGCTCTCTCTCGCTATCTCCTTATGTCTTATTTTGTCGCTTTCTCTCCCTCCGTACGACTGCTTTTATGAGCTAGTTGATAAGCATTTTCTTCATAGGAATATAATTCAATATATGTATCGCTTTGCCCATATGTTAGAGCAGTATCCGAATTTTTCAACCAGGTCATGTGCCAAGGTAGAGAGTTTTGGGCAGCAACTTTCCCAATGATTTACACATGTGGATTGAATTCCTTTTTATTGCATTCCCAATTCGTATCAGGAAAAACATGATGGGCAGCCCCTGCATCAAGTGCATGTACTACTACTCCATTTCAACTCCGGGCGTCAACCATGAAGAAAAACGTAATTCTCTCCTCCAATGGCTTATAAAAAGTTGTAATATTGCCCTTTGGCGAACCACGTTCCTGGTACATATGATTGCTGAAAAAGCGAAAGGGGTAAGTCTAAACAAATTTACACGGGAGGAATGTACTGTTGCATGGACTGCGTTTTTTTAGGGAGCACTTGGTCATTAATTTCTTTAGATTTATTTTTAAAAAACTTGTTTTGAGCAAGATGAGTGATACTGGAGTGAAGTTGTTCTGAACTACTGTCATGTTTTCACTAAAAATTTCATTTTTTAACATGCGAACTTATTTGATTATGCTTTCGTAGCATTCGTATGTACATAAAGCAAGGCATAGTTTTTAAACAAGATTCTTTGCAACTAATACCTGCTTTGTAAGGACCAATTGGAGTCACCAGCCATGGCGGGCCATGTGCTCTCGTAATGCAATAAATATTTGAGTGACCCATCCAATGTGCAAATGAAGGGATAAGCTCCAGCTTGGTGAAACTTTGCAAATCAAATTGATCGGCAATCTCCATTTGTTCAACCATTTTACCTTGTGAGGAAGACGTACATATTTGCAAGGTAGATATAGGTGCATTAGAAGCCCAGAAAAATATGGGGGAATAGTAAATAATTTACACAAGCATTGCTCAGACATGAGAGCGTTCAACGAATGTGTGAAATTACTATTCCAGCCCAATCTGACGGATTTTGAGGAGTATACACATGTAGAGACAAATTGGAAGCTCTGGAAACACCATTTTTCGGCTCCGTATGTATTTCATTCGTGTTCAAAAAAACCTTTGGAGGGGAATGGGCTCGAGGTAGGTTGGGAGGTGGGATTAGAACAAGGTCATTTCTGTAATATCTTCGCATGCAAATTACGGTGGCTTGAACATGCGGTCGATTAACTGTTTTTCTCCTTTTCCCATTTATATCACATGTATTACCTGCTTTAGAAAAATCCGATTATTCTTAAGCGTTCTTCATAAACAAGAATTCGGTATGTGTTGCATAATTGAAGCATTCATTCTACTTTAACTTTGAACATCTGTCGGTATTTCTGTTTTTTGTGTCGTTATTATTTATTGTAATGGCAGAATAAAATATACATTTTCAAAATAAGGAGAAATAAAAATGGGTGAAAATAAAAACAAAAATTTATAAAATTGATAAAAATACAAACTGATGTCCATTTTAGAAATTATCAGGATCAGTGAAAGCAGAAATTGGCAGAGAAAATGGAAATTGGTGTAAGTAGAAATTGGAAAATTCATGATCGTAGAAATTGGTGAAAGTAGAAATTGGAAAATGTATGACCGTAGAAGTTGGTGAAAGTAAAAATTAATTGAATTGGTGAAAGCAAAAATTAACGGAATTGATAAACGTTGAAATTTTAAAAATTGGTGAAATTAGAAATTAACGGAATTGGTGGAAGCAGAAAATAACAGAATTGGCGAAAGTAAATATTAATAGAATTGGTGAACGTAAAAATTTGGGAAAGCAGAAATTAGTAGAATTGGTGAACGTAAAAATTGGTGAAAGCAGAAATTAGTAGAATTGGTGAACATAAACGTTGGTGAAAGCAGAAATTAGTAGAATTGGTGAACATAAACGTTGGTGAAAGCAGAAATTAGTAGAATTGGTGAACGTACAAATTGGTGAAAGCAGAAATTAGTAGAATTGGTGAAGACAAGTATTATCAGAGTTTATGAACGTAGTAATTGACAAAATCGGTGAAAGTATAAATTGACAGAATTGGTGAAAATGTAAATTGACAGAATTGGTGAAAGAAGAAATTGCCAAATTTGATGACAGTAGAAATGACAAAATTTATGAGATTAGAAATTGGTTAAAATACAACTTGACATTAAAATGGATGTTGTTGTGTCAACAGTGTAAAAATCCTTTCGCATTGACATTTGATGTGATCCCATTGAAATGGCCTAGGCGCAAGCCTCCTTTGAATTGATATCAACGGAGGAAAAAAATGTGGGTAGATGCCGACAGGGAGGTCATAGAGTGTCCTTTGGTATAGAGGAAGTAAAGTTCATTTGTGTCCCATCAAGCCTGCATGGGAAGCAAATCGGAGCTCGGAGAAAAGAGTAAAGAGCTTAAAATTATTCACAAGATGGAGAAAATCCGTTGGTAACACCATCAATGGAACATTCGCAGTCACTAAAACCATGGTGAGACTATGGTAATGCAATGTATGGGATGAGGCTCACAGTTCGTGAGTTACATGAGCGTGAAACAAATTACCAGATGCTTAGAGTGAATTGCTACCAGAGGCTGCACAAGCCCTGTATTTTTTCCCTTCTCCCTCTCTCCTTCTCCAAACAGTGTATTGAGGCTTGGTTTTAAAAAATTGAAAGCATTGTCTTATATGTACATGACGATCTCCCACACATATGGAAACAGTTACGCTATCTAAACAAAGGCGTTGGGAGCGTCTGATTTTTTTTCCTCCTTTTTTTTGCATCATCCACAATATCCACATTCTTTTTCTAGTTGACGTACATACGAATGTGCTCCGAAAAAAATTCCCCCCGCTATACTTCAGGGCACCTTCCCGTGAAAGGCCTTTCTCACAAGCGTTTGCACCAGCATGAAAGATGGGATCACAAAGAATAAGAATTCGGGCTTTCAAATTCAAAGAGTGTGAAGGAGCTTCTTTTTTAAGTAAAAATCTCCTGGACTAAAATCTCCTAGTGTAAAAAAAATATCATTCAATTTTTTGCATGGGCAGCTGTACAGTTTTGAGAGATTTGGGGTTACTGGTAAAGAATATTCTTACTTTGGTATCTACCGTTATATGTATAATCATGTGTGAAGGTCACATCTCTTCAACAATGATCACCTGTCGTACCCATGGGGACAAAAAAAATCAATTCCAAGTTGGGGGGAAATCCTAATAATTCACACGCTCCGCTGTAATTCTTTTTGTGGACGGCCTGGGGAAATGTGCTTGGATTTTATATCCTTTACCGATGAAATTAGAGACATATTGGCGAAATTGGCAATACTATCCGACCTTTGCAGAAAGGCATTTACAATGACTGCTGAGGACTCAATGGAGCACGGTCTGAAAATGACTTTTGCAATGCGCTTGCAAACGACAAATCTTCTCTCGCTCTCTTTTCTTTATATCACTTGCACTATCTCTTTCTCTCTCTCTCTCGATCTTTCTCTCTCTTTCTCTTTCTCTCTCTTTCTCTCTCTTTCTCTTTCTCTCTTTCTCTCTCTTCCTCTCTCTTTTTCTCTCTTATTCTCTCTACTTCTCTCTCTCTTTCTCTCTCTCTTTCTCTCTCTTTCTCTGTCTCTCTTACTCTTTCTCCTTCTCTCTGTCTGTGTCTCTAATCTCTCATGAGTCTCTCTTTAGTCTCGTTCTCTTCTTTCTCTCTCTGTCTGTGTCTCTAATCTCTCACGAGTCTCTCTTTAGTCTCGTTCTCTTCTTTCTCTCTTTCTCTCTCTCCCTCCTTCTCGTTCTCTCTCTTTATTCTCTCTTTCGCTCTTATCTTTCTCTCTCCCTTACTTGCTCGTTATTTTTTGTCTCTCTCTCTCCCGTTCTTCCTCTCAGCTTCCATCTCCACTGGCAGATCGTTTGTGTTTTGTTCCTTTTTTCAGTCATTCTCAGCACTTACATTTAAATTACATGCAAGGCACACCTCACCACACAAAGTAGCCATTGTGAAGACATTTCATGTCTCCCCACCGTAATGGTGCATGTTAGTACTGCTCATCTTTCAGCGGGATTGACTCTGGTACATACGAGAAGATTCTCTAATATCAGCATGGCTTCAAGGTGCACGCCGGACGAGTTTTTTTCTGTCTCTCTCTCTCTCTCTCTCTGCTTCCACTATTTTTTATTTCCTAAGGGACGAACATGATCATCCGTCCCACGTATAAAAACATTATCCCACATTTAATACCGTAAAGACCAATCTCTGCTCAATATACTGGAGCTTCTACTACCCCCGTCTGTTACCTTGTGTAAAGAAAATTGAATGCAATCACATAAGTTTTGGGCTGATACCGTCTTTACCCAGAGTACGAAGGTGTGTGTGAGTGCATGGAGAGAAAATGGCAATATTTCCGGGGATTACATTTTCCAAGTGTGTAAGATCCACAAGAGCTTCCAACATCTTTCTGAGTCATCGAGACGGGGCGGAGAGGAAATTGCAAAAAAAAGTTTCCCATCACCATCATCATCTCCTCACTTGCAGGAGTCGTCAATAATCTATTACGATATAGACAAGCATGTAATATAGTACCTACGCCTATTTTCTAGCGAAATTCCTTTTAATTGCAGGAGACTCCGAGGAAAGGTAGGGACGGTGGATGGGTGGGCGGAGGAAAGGTACATGTGTGCCGTACGCCAATGTGTATATGGGCCAATAAATAAATGCGAGAGGAGAGACAGAGTTTACACAAGCATAACGACAGCACAGAGGGAGGAAGGAGTACAAGAGCCGGAACAAGGAGCCGGTACAAGAGAAATATAGGAGGGAGAGGGAGCCAGAGGGAGGCAGAAATGCAGATGAAGAAAGCGTGAGCCATATTAATGTCAGAGTGTAGGAGATCGGCAGTGAGAGTGCGAGAGAAAGGTGAAGAAACCCAACAAACAGATACAGACAGAGAGAAGTACAAGAAGAAGGTGAGGAAGGATGAGACAAACGGAGAAAAAGAAAGGGGATTAACGGGAAGAGACAAATAGAGACAATGAAAGATAATACAGGAAGAGATAGTTATTAATAGGAAGAGAAAAATTGGAATAAAGAAAGACAATTAATATAGGAAAGGACAAATAGAGATAAAGAAAGAGCATTAATATAGGAAAAGAGAAATAGAGATACAGAAAGAGAATTAATAGGAAAAGACATAGATAGAGATAAAGAAAGAGAATTAAAAGCAAGAGACAAATAAAGATCAAGAAAGAGAATTAACAAGACGAGACAAATGGAGACAAAGAAAGAGAATTTATGGGAAGCGAAACACAAATGAAGAAAGGGAGAGAAAGAAATAAAGAAAAAGAGAGACACGAGATAAAAAGGAGAAATAAGTAATACAAAAAGAGATACGAGATACACAAAGAGATAAAGAAAGAGAGACACGAAGCAATAAAGAGAGGGAGGCAAAAAGAGATACGAGATACACAAAGAGATAAAGAAAGAGAGACACGAAGCGATAAAGAGAGGGATGCAAAAAGAGATAAAGAGAGAGAGGCAAAAAGAGATAAAGAAAGAGAGGCAAAAAGAGATAAAGAGAGAGAGACATAGAGATAAAATGAGAGACATAGAGATAAAAAGAGAGACATAGAGATAAAGAGAGAGACATAGAGATAAAGAGAGAGACATAGAGATAAAGAGAGAGACATAGAGATAAAGAGAGAGACATAGAGATA
>JAQGBT010007762.1:0-10587 GCA_034698585.1 Disparrhopalites patrizii
TTTCTCTCTCTCTCTCTCTTTCTCTCTCTCTCCTTCTCTCTCTTTCTCTCTCTCTTTCCCTGTATGTACATAATGTACAATGGTGGATGGTGGTGATGGGTGTACCACGGTGTTACTCCTCGTCACCACCACCAACATCCTTGCCGGTGTTTTCCAACTGCCACTGCTACTGCCACTAAACCTCCCACCAACACTTTGTCAGTGTGGATGTGTTGTTTGATGAACAGGGAAGAAAAATTGAGAAGGAAAGAGGAGGAGAATATTTGTTCAAGTCTTCCCAAGTGGATCCTAAGGAGATTGATGAGAGTGTCAGAGGGAAAACAAGTTCTCCTTCCTACCTGTCAGACATGAAAGCGGATGCCGCGGGAACAATGACAAAGACAGGGAGTGCTCACACAGGAGGACATCCGCAGCAAAACAGACCAACAAGAGGAGGAAGACGATGAGGAGGACGACGACGATCAGGACGAAGAGGACCACGAGGAGAAACAACAACAACTCCGCCACAAACATCTCAGGAGCTTCCAACATCATTTAGACAAGGGACATCATCCACCAAGGAGTTACCACTCTTACCACCACTGCTACTTATCACCCCCCCCCAAGAAACAGGAACCAATATGATTTCAAGCTCAATGAATGAAGGAGAGGGAGGAGGGCGAAGAAGAGAAAGGAATTTAAGAGAGAGACAGAGGAAGGAAGAGTGAGGGAAGGAACGATGCAGAAAAGGAGTGAGAGAGAAGAAGAAATAGAGAAGGGGTGCGAGAGGAAGAGAGAGACACAGAATCAGAAATGAGAAAGGAAGTGGGAGAGGGAAAGAAAGGGAGAAGGGGGTAAGACAACGCAGAGAAAGACCAGGAGAGAGAGCAGGTGTGAGAGAAGGAGACAGGCAGAAAAGTAGTGAGAGAGAAAGAAAGAAAGAGAGAGACAAGTGGTATGACAGAAGGAAAGTGTAGAAAGAGAATTAGAGAGAAAGAAAGAGAGACAGAGCGAGAGACAGAGAGGATTTACAGAGAAATAAAGAGAGATGGAGTGAGAGGCAGAGCGGAGTTAAGGAGAAAGAGAGAGAGAGGGTTGAGAAAGAGAGAGAGAGAGAGAGAGAAAGAGAGAGAAGGGTCGAGAGAGGGTTGAGAATAAAAGAGAGTGGAGTGAGTGAAAGCAAGAGGGTTGAGAGAAAAAGAGAGAAAGAGAGAGGAGTGAGAGAGAGAAAGGAACAAGGGAGAGAAAGACAAAGAACCCAAGAGAGAAAGACAGAGGTTGAGAGAGGGAAAGGGAGGAATGATAGAGAGAGAAGGAGAAAGGAGCACGAGAGAGAAAGACAGAGAAGTGAGAGAGAAAGAAAGAGAAAGGAGCTGGAGAGAGAAAGTTAGTGGAGTGAGAGAGAAAAATAAGAAGGAGTGAGAGAGAAAAATAAGAAGGAGTGAGAGAGAGAGCAAGAGAGAGCAGCGAGAGAGGGAAAGGCAGAGGAGTCAGAGAGAGAGAGAGAGAAACAGAGGGAAAGAGAGATAAACAGGGAGGGAGAGAGAAAGAATGTGGAGGAGGAGACGCATAAGGTTAGCCATGAAGGTTTCAAAGGATCCCAATCACAAAAGAATGGTAGCAAGACGAAGGAGGCTGAACAAAAGATGGGCATATTACATTATGTAAGTCAGCTTCTGGATTTTATAGCAAGTCATTAACATAAGTTGTTGCTAGTAGCAATAGCGTCACATCCAACAACGACCCCTGCCATACACTATCACTCAATCCCTTCTCACTCTGTTTTTCCCTCTCTCTCTCTCTCTTTCCCTCACCCTTGTCTCTGTCTCTTTCGCTTTCTCTCTGTCGTACTTTCACTCTCTTTCTCTCTCTCGTCCTTCCTCTCTTTCTCAAGATTTTTTCTCTCTCACACCCTCTCTTCCTCTCTGTCTTCCTTCTACTCTCCCTCTTGCACTCTCCTCTCTCTCCTACTCTGTCATCCACCATGTAGACAATCTTTACTACGACAACAGTTACGACCGGCTCAGCGGTTCCTCCAGGGGAACAAAAGCTCCCCCGCTATTACTACCACAAGCAACTATTATCTCATCGTCTTTCTTTTTCTCCTCCTCTTACTACTCTATATAGCTCCTTGTACTTTTCATCCCAAAAGAAGAGAAAAAAATCATCCTCTTTCAATCTTTCAGGTTTTTTTTAAGAGAGACTCAAAAAAATCTTTGTATGATCGACGACCGACTTGGTGAAGAAGAACAGCACTCGCCAAATTATCCGCTCATCCTTAGAGGAACAATCATGCCAGCAACCGGTACATGACTCAGATGATTAATAACCTGTGAAAAAGACAACGTTTGTGCGGGGGGAGAGAGAAAAAAAAAACGCTTCCCTCTCTCCTTTTGGTAGTACACGTCCCTGTACATTTGCTTTCTTTTGTTTCTCAATCGCTCTCCCGTCTTTGTCTTTCTCCTGGCCCCTTGTCTCTTGGGGCTTATACATATGTATATGTATCCCCAGCTTTTTTGTTTTCCCCTTGTCTCCGTCCCTTCTCCTCCTTTCTCCATTCATTTTCTCTGATTTTCTCCGAGTCCCACGCGAAAATATTTTTTGGGGTTCCTTCACTATTTTTCATATTCCAGTCCTTCACTTTCTCCTTATAGTTACCACCATTTATGTCTAAATGTGGTGGAATTCTTACTATATTTTCTTACTATATGTGCCTTCAGCTTTCTCCTTTCCGGACTTTCCCTCTATGCTTACTTTCACCAAGAGAGTTACATACGTTTCTTTGGGGGGTTTGCATTTTGGAATGGCTAAAAAATCCTTTCTTTCCCATTTCCCATGCGCTGATTATGAGCCGTACCAAAATTGGAGGGAAGGAGATTAAAGGGAAATGTGACGAGAGTTCTGAAATTAAATTATAAAATTATAATGGGAATAAATTGATTTGTGGGGATCGAATCTCTGGCTCTCTTTTCCCCTCCGACTTTTTCTTTCTTTTACATCCTAATGAGATAGTAAAAAAAAAAGGTCTATGGGCTCCCCATGAGTTGCAAAGGAAAGAAAATGAGAACTAAAGGGGAAGAAATGGAATCGAATGGGGGAATGCTGGGAAAAGTAGGAAGAAAATGCTGGGGAAGAAGGGAGAGCGAGAAGGCCTAATAATAATATCTTAGTAAAGAAAAACCCCACAGCTACCCTTCAAAGTTGAGTGGGAGTATAGCTAATAAAAAGGAAAACTGACTCTGAAAGTTAAAAGAGCAATCTTGAGAGAGTTTTGAGGGAGTTGTTCCATTCTCGCTCATATTTTACCCCTTTTTTTGGAAATGTGGAAGGACGTGGAAGCTCTGGCCATTGAAACTCATCTTGTTGGTTATCTCTTGGGCTAATATGATTATTCACTCCCGTGCGCTTCCGATAATCACTTCCCCTGCTCACATGAATGCTACGTAATCTGTGTATCTTGAGGTGATTACGGGCACACGGTTGAGCAACATGTACAAGGCCCAAAAAGTATGTTTTTGTGAGGAAGGTTTCATGGTAAAGGAATATCCTCCTTCTAAATCCATGGCTTTGCTTCTCTCCAGCAGAGAGAATAGTTCATGGATATATACAATAGCCTTTTCTCCAGTGCATGGGATGCATACCGAGAATGACGGATTGTTTTTGACGAAGTGCCCCGTCTCTTATCGTCAGTTACAAAAATAATTAAGGCACAAATTCGAATCATGATTGCACTCGCGGCCTAGCTCAGAAACGAGAAATTTCAAAAATCATTTATAAAACCTGTATTGCGCATAATTTTGCTGCGGAACTAAGAAAAAATGTCTCAATCCGATCCGGCAAGAATTACCCGAGTTATGGCGGCTTTTCCATGCAAGATTAAAAAGCAGTAACAAAACGGAATTTTGAATTTGGAGCGAAAAAACTGCAATAACTTGGCCAATTCTCGTCAGACAGGCCAACGCTTCACATTGTCGCCACTTTTTTGCAACGTTTTTTTCAATTTGTTTTCTTCCGCTGTGGTTTAATTACGGAATTTTGGAAAGGATTTTGGAATTGGAAAGGATTCTAATACGTAACATTTTAAGTTAGAACCAAAAAAATATTTATTAAATTTCACCTCACTGATTTCTTGTTATGCTTTTTTTTAAACCTACTACAGTTCACAAATGTGGCCATTTGCAGGTCCCCATCAATTGTGACAAACATTTATAATTATGAAAAAAATATTATTGTAAGTAATTACTTAATATATTATGCAGAGTTATCTTGAAAGTGGTTGAATAATTCCCCAAAGCCGAGAAAAATAATAAAAAATTAAGAAGGTTAAGTTAATATTTCAATGGCTCCTGAAAAGCTTTGAAATGTCTTTGATTTTACAATTTAATGAATTTGCTGGCCATAATTAATGAATAATATAGGTAGGCATTCGTCTTCTTAATTTTATACCATTTTCTCGCGTAGTTCTTCATTGAATAGGTGGGTGGCCACAATTACAAGCTTTGCCCTGTGAACGGAGTTTTTTTTACTAGACCGCCAATAAAATTTGATGTTACGGTGGTTATCTTGTTTTTATCATTTTGATTATTATTTCTGAGATAAGACGCAGTGAGAAGGAACATCTCAGGAACATCTCAGGAAGAATTTCCAGAAATGTCACTTACTTATTCACTTATTGTAACTAAGAGTCCGTGCACTTAGTAGGAAACAAGGCTAAAGCATTAAACAAATTACGATATACAAACTATGAGCTTCCCAAGAGCTTCCCATACCCATTCAATACGTCGTCAATGTCAGTGTCCTGACAAAGTTCAGTGTCCTCCAGTTCCCTGGAAGTAACAAGTCCGGAGGAGTGAGTTCGTCCTCCAAAAGTATTGGGATTGCTTACAGCATGGTATACTATAAATTCACGAAGCATGGACTAGTGACAACCGCTGAGAATTTGTGGACAAACTTCCCTTTTGGGTATCTCCTTTGATAAATACTTTGGAAATGATGAAATATGTTTGAATCAGTTTTAATACCCCAGTGTAATGCTCTTAGTTTTCTATTAATTTCGATTAGCCAAAGTCTATGTAGGAGTTTATGACTTTCACCTCTCCCTATCGTTGCTTAAGTAAGTTCTCCTGGCCAATGTCATTGACAAGTTTGGGATATGATACATCATAATATTTACGACTGTGTACCTTGTATGTATATTTTTGTTACCTATGTGTATACAGATAGATACCAACTTATTGACCAAAGGAATTCTTGTCAACAAATTTGAAGCTTTTTGCTACGCAAAACAAAATTCGAGGGAAAACATCTTTCAATGTTTCTGCTTTGTCTTGCCTCCCGGTAATACTGAGATTATTCATTTCCAGTTGACTTATAGTTGAAATTGTATTGAACTGATATTAAAATGATATTGAACTGATATTAAAATTATATTGAACTTATATTGAAATTATATCGAAATTATATTGAACTCATATTGAAATCATATTGAACTTATATTGAAATTATATCGAAATTATATTGAACTCATATGAAATTATATTGAACTTATATGAAATTATGTTGAACTCATACTGAACTTATATAGAAATTATGTTGAAATTATATTGAAACAATTAAAAATTGTATTGAAAGTATATTGAAACAATTAAAAATTATGTTGAAATTATACTGAAATTATATTGAAATTATATTGAGACAATTAAAAATTGTATTGAAATTATATTGAAACAATTAAAAATTGTATTGAAATTATATTGAAACAATTAAAAATTGTATTGAAATTATATTGAAACAATTAAAAATTGTATTGAAATTATATTGAAATTATATTGAAACAATTAAAAATTATGTTGAAATTATACTGAAATTATATTGAAATTATATTGAAATTATATTGAAATGATTTGGAAATTATACTGAAATTATACTGAAAGTATATTGAAATTATACTGAAATTATACTGAAATTATATTGAAATTAAATTGAACACATTAATTATCGTTGTTCTTACAGTCTACTAGCCATTTTGTTAAGCTTACATATCGGTCAGTGTGGCTGCATCGAGTTGATATGTATTAGGAGTGCATTATGATTTTAATGAACGGCGCCACCACTTTTTTTAATTAAAGGAAGCACGCTGTGATCGAAATAAATGCAAGGACTTCACATTAATTAGCAACTCTTGCAGTCGCTGGACCCGTTCGTAGGGAAAATAGCATCACGTAGGTCATGTTTTGCTCATGTATAGATACATATATAAATGTGATGAAATGCAAGGTAAATAATCTATGAAGAGACTAATGCAGGGTTTCCCCGGGCAGAATTGGAGGGGGAGAGAAATGATGGAAATAGTGGATGAAGGAAAGGAGAAATCATTGTGGGAGGGGAAAGCCGGAAGCAAGAAAAGGATGAGGACTACGTATTGCAGAGAGAGAGAGAGAAGAAGAGAGAGAAAGCGAGAGAGAGAAAGTGAGAGAGAGAGAAAGCGAGAGAAAGACAGAGAAAATGAGAGAGAGAGAAAGACAGAGAAAGTGAGAGAGGGAGAGAAAGTGAGAGAACGAGAGCGAGAGACTGATGATGAAGAAAGGGAAGAATGTGGAGAAAGAGAAAGTTGAGAAGGGAAGTGGTAGACATTTGTGTAATGTAGAGAGAAGTGAAAAATAATAATGACTCAAGTTGGAAGCTGAAAATTCTTTGGATATGTTTAGAGAGAAAATGTATTTACAGAGTTTTATTGGATTGAAAATTCCAGGCTTTCAGAGCGATAAACTCTCTTTCTCGTTCTCTCTCTCTCTCTCTCTCTTCCTTTCTTGTGGACGTTGGAACGAATATAAGAGACAGACTTGTGCTTTTATGTTTCGAGGGAGTAAACGTTAATTTATAAGCTCCTACGTTCCCTTCCCTCGAAATTCTTTGTCTTTCCCTCTCCCGTCTCACTTCCTGACTCTACAATGGATGGATACTCCATAAAATGTGCTCCAACTGCCATTGCAGACTCCCTATTTTTACAATTTCTTTCGGTCCACTGGAATTTCATTATAAATCATATTATTGCTATTGTTATAGGCTATTGTCGTGCCCCAACCTTTTATGTTTCGTTCTCAACAGAAAGCTACGTTACATGTATATGTATACTGTACACCCACACATTTTTCTAGGTCTTGTCCTCATTTGGTATGCCAACTGTTAGGTCGAGTTCTTATTCTGTCCCGTGAAAGATGATTTCTTCCAGTCGAATAATTAACAAGGACGGACGTAATCTCATCTGCAGACTAGATTTCTCCTCATTTCTTCTCCTCCTCCTCCTCCTCCTTCTCCTCCTCCCACTCTTCCCTCAACCTCCCTCCCAATGCCTTTATTCCTTCTCTATAGGATGGAGCCTTCATTCAGAAACGATTTCCAGGTATTAGTCACTTGACTGAGCGGACGCGAAGCGATGGAGGGAATCATTCCGTTGATTGAAGCCCCTCAAATATTTAAACGTGCATCTGTACGCAAAGTGAGACTTTTGGGCCAAATCCCGGGGATCATAGGACCCCTGACTTGTCTGCATCCTCATTAACTCTCTCTCTCTTTCTCTCTCTCTCTCTCTGCCACTTATTTTGGTGAATCATGCAAATATTGATTTTAATTATTTGCCTTTCTATTTTCTCAGATTTCTTCCTAATTAAAATTTCTAAACCGGCTCATATCTCCAAGTGCCAGAGGAATTTAGCCGACTGAGGACGCAAGTGCCGTATGGAGCTTTTGGCATGCAAAAGCGGATAATCATTTCCAGGACAAAATTAGATTCGTACATAAGTATACATACATATAGATACAAATGGCATTGTTTTCCCCCACCCCACGCATTATTATTCCTTGTATTATAATCGTCCACTACTGTATCCATTTCCATGAGGGTATAGAAGAAAAACTTCAAAGTTTTTCCCTAACGTACTCCGTCCATTGTTTTCTTCTCATCTTCCCCGCTTTCATCGTAGATTACAAGCCCTCTCCTAATAGAGAGATGATTTTCATTCTTTTCCGCTTTCTCATTTCTTTTCCCCCTTGTTTTGTTGGCTCGTCGTATAGCGACTGTGAATCCAAAGAGCAGACGGGGTACAAAAAAATATATTTGAACAGAGGAGAGAAAAAATCGATTTAATATGGGAGAGATTGGAGAGAAAATAATCTGTATTGGCTTAATTGCTCCTCGTTTGCAATTAGAAGGCCTAAAAATAATAATGGAGTCGATCAGGACCGAACCATTTGTAGTTCTAGTGGCATTTAAAGCTGTAGGAAAAATCGGAGTCAGTGAAGTCAGTGAAGCCAGGCTCGTTTTCAGCTCTCTAGCCGAAATAATTAAAAGCGTGGGAAAGGGTTAGTTGAGACATGGGCATATATAGATACATATATGTATTCTTGAAGGAAATTATTGAATCGTTACAAGTTGCAGTCGCAACTCCATTTGCCAAAAGCCCATAATGTTTATTATGCACTGGGAACTGCGGATGCGAATTAAAAAGGGACTGAATAGGAGAAAGGATGCGAGAAATAGAGAGAGGAAAAAAAACAGAGGACTGGTGGCAAGTAATTACATCCTCTTTTGTTCGATTAGGCCATCCCCAAAATGAGCAAGAGATGAAGATTGAGGAAGATCCTGGAAAAACAAGGAGAGTCACAGAAGCGAGGCTGGTTGAATGCCATATTTACTTCAGAATACTCTGATCCACCGTCCAGTGAATAGATTGCCGTGTGAATGAGCTTTCACCAAAAAGATTATTCTAGAGGATGTCAAAATATGATGCTCCATAGTAATTCTTGGTGAAAGCATATTTGCTTTTACAAAAAATCACAAGAGAGAAAGTGAGAGAGAGAGAAAACCGCACCTTGTATTGGATAGATGGACGGATAAAAAAATAAAAATGGAAAATCAGGAAGACAGAAAACCCACGGAGAGGAAAGGAATTTCCAAAGGGGGAAGTTGAAAGGGAAAAAGGAGCTGTGAGAAGAACGGGAGAAAATGAGGATAAAAAAAGCAGAAAAGTAAGAAGGAATAGGATAATTAGAGAGAATGGTGAAAGTATTGGAGAGAAAAAAAGGGCCATAGAGAAAGAGCCATAGAGCTTTTCCCCTTTTTTTGGGAGTGAAATCAGGTTAAGGGAAAGAAAGGGAGAGCGATGCTGAGAATGCATAAGAGACTTTTCCCTTTTGATTCCATCTCCACATATTTTATGAAAACCTTTACACGTTGGGATTGCATAATTTTCCCACTTGATCGTTTTATCAGGAAGTATGAGCGTTCCATGTTCGAGGTGCTTTCTCCCTCTTCATGTTAGTAGTATAGGAATTCCATGTATGTTGGAATGTGTAGACGCAATGAGGAAATATTATATAAGTGTATACTTTCCCTGTGGTTGGGAGAAAGAGAGGAAAAATAAATTGAGACATTTATATGCTCCTCTGGTTTATTACAGAAATATTCTCTCTCCTCTCTCCCTCTCTTTCTCTCTCTTTCACTCTCGCTTCCAAGACTTGTGCGTCTTCATCAAGTCCCATGATATTACATATTAGTATGAAGGTTGCATGAGAACTGAAAGCCATTTTCATGGGATTTTGATTTCCCTTCTCCCTTTGATCCACAAGTAGGCATTTGCGACTCTTAAAAATACATTATGCTCTCACCATCCCACGCACTTCCATTCCTTTTTACCGGACAACCACGATGGGGCGGTGGGTGCGGAGGGAGAAAGTCTGCCTTCATCTTTGTTCTTCTCCCTCTCACTTTCCCCCCTCACAACCACAATATGGAGAGAAGGAGAAATCAGTCGGTTAGAGTCAACCTTCAATGCAATTTATTTCCTCCGAAAAAAAAAGTCTCTTCCCCCACGTTTTTTTCAACGTGGGCAATTTGCGTCGAATTGGAAAAGGAAAAAATGCCTGGTACTTTGCAAGGATAGATTGAAAACTATTTTTTTTACAGTATTACAATTTCCAAGATAACATTTGGACATGAGTTCATTTTTCAATGGACTCAAATTATGAGTGAAGATGGGAGAGTGTGAGAGGTCCTTGGAGATGAGCACTATAAACTCGCTTAGCAGACAATACAATAAAAACACTTGGTGGGTCAAAGAGAGGAGAGCAGTGGAGCATATCCATAGGATTGTCCTCAACAAAACTACTTCAAATGTGGAGATGCTTGAGGGGGAAGCAACTAATGAAAGACAGAGGAGGCAGAAGACAATCCTGGCCAAAGGAATCATGGTAATCTCGAGGAGACAGCAAGACAAGCGAGAGCTAGAGAATCGCAAGAGCTGAAAGCATGTGAGGGAGACATAGAGACAATAACATTTAAAATGGAGAGAATGAATGAAAGAGACACCAGAATGAGAGAAAATAAGAAAGAGAATTCAAGAAAGAAAGTTAAAGAGAGAAAGCAAAAGGGAGATAAGGCAAGCAAGAAAGCAGAAAAAAAGGAAGCAAGCTAGAAAGCAAGAGAGAGAGAGAGAGAGAAAGCAATACACAACAATAGAGAAAACGAGAGCAGAACAAGAGAGAAAGCATAAGAAAGAAAAACAAGAGAGAAAGCATAAGAAAGAAAAACAAGAGAGAAAGCATAAGAAA
>JAQGBT010007763.1:0-10586 GCA_034698585.1 Disparrhopalites patrizii
AGAAAAAGAGATCAAAAGATAATTAAATAGAGAAAAAGAGATCAAAAGATAATTAAATAGAGAAAAAGAGATCAAAAAGATAATTAAATAGAGAATAGATTAAATAGAGACAGATCAAAAAGAGAATTATATAGAGAAAATACACAACGAAAATCAAAAAGATAAAAATAAAGAACAGAGAAAATTAAATCGAGAGAGAGCAAAAAGAGAAAATAAGACAGCGAAAGAACAAAATGAGAAAAGAATGGCAATGGCAAGCAAAATGGAACAGGCAGAGCAAAAAATAAAGCAAAATCAACCGAAAACATTAGAAAAACAACAAAACAAACAAAGCGTATACGAAAGTAAGTCCAGCCAAAAACATGTGCTAGAGTGAAAACATTGAGGAAAGCTGAACAAACAAGAAAGTGAAAATAGACAGAAATTGAAGCAAGGAAGAAGTAACAGAGAAACCAGAACCAAAAATAAGGTACAATCAACCATTACATATTTGACTAAGTTAGAAAAAGCAAAATCAGAACAAAAAAGTAAGTAAATTCAGCACAAATAGAAGCCATATGGAAACACAGAAAGTAGAAAAACGTATCACCAAAAACACAGATCCGAGAGCAGAGAAAGCTGAACATAAACAGAAGAGAAATCACCCACATTCATATACAAGCAAGAAAACAACAGACAAGCTGACCCAAAAAGAAAGTCAAATGCGCCAAAACACCACCAAACGACAAAAGAAAGATGAAAAAACAAATAAATTAAAAAGAAACAAAAACTACTTAAAAATGAAATTAAAATAATATTAATAAAATGACAGCCAAATTAACTCAAAAGTAATAATAACAAAACAGACACAAAATATAACAAAAACCCAAACAGTAAAAAAAGAAATCCGAAAAGGCAGGACTGTATATAAGCCAGTCGAACCAAAAAGGAAGAACCAGTCAATTCAGAAGAAACCGAAGAAAGACAACAACAGCAAAAGCCTGGAATTGACAGCCAAGTTAATGAGAGCCAAAATCGAACTAAGAAAAAAATGCCAGAAAGAGAAAGCAAAAGGATAAAAGCCTATTGAGAAATCAACAAGGAAGTCCCGTAGAAACAAAGAAGGGACCAAATATAGGAGAGCTGTAAAACGTAGAAATTATAGAAGAGGCAAATCCCAAGAAATAACACAATGCACACATGCAAAATGGAAAGAGTGGATCTTATAAATCCCACGAAAAAGGGCATCGAGGGAGAAGGATGATTAGAAAGACAAAAAAAAGAACTATCGATTATTGAGAGCAATTGAGTTTCGGAAGACGAGCAGTAATGATTCAGATGATAATCATAGTAATAATAGTAAAAAGAGAAAGTTTTGTTCAGAGGATCAGATCTATGCAAACGCAGCTCCTGACTAAAACTCATTTCATCTCAAGCACCCCACACAGACAGAGGGAAAGTATCAGGGAAGGAGGAAATAAATGGGGGGACGTGACGGGGCTAAAATCCAGTTGTGAATAAAAAGCTTCTGAAACAAGTGCAAAATATGCACCGTCGCAACATGTATTTTATAATCTGTCTATCCCTAACAACGACCATGCATACCGACAACATTTCCCTCTGGCCCTTTAGGACAGATAGAGCACGGCTGAATGCATTTGAATGTTTAATGTTCCCTTTGAAAATGGGACTTTCTCCCCTTGCCACTGGCGCCTTTCATGCCGAGGACACATTGCTGGAGCCCTGGAGCCTTTTTGTCTCCAGTGAGGCTGGGAAAGGGAGCAAAAAGCTTTATGTCATCCCATAAAGACGGAATCCTTCGTCATTGTCCTCAACTGAAATTTCCCTTATCATCCCAATTCGGGTTGGAGGGAATCCATGGGTCCACTCATGGACTAAGAAATGCTTTCGTCTTCCCTGGAGAACCTGAAGAGGAGCGAAAATACGCCTGGAAAGGGAGAAGAGAAAACATACTGAAATAGTAAATACAGAAGGTGAAATAAGAATGGATGAAAGACACGGAAGGCTCATAGACAAGGAAGATGCTGAGCACGCAACTCGGAAATAAAGATGAGAAAGTAGAAAAACAGCCACCAACGAGTTCAAGAAAAAAATCCAAATTAGCACATCAACAAGCGCAAACAGAAATAGAAACCGGGAGAAATCAACAAAAAAAATACGACGATTTACAATTAAAAATATATGAGAGAACGGAGCACAATTAGAAAATGAGGAAGCCCTGTGAAAATATGGAAACTGCAAATAAGCAGAGAAAAAAGTGAAAGTCAACAGCAACACAACTGAAAAAACACGAAAAAAGCAAGTAAAATAAAAAATAAAACAATATCAACGGCAGAACGGGCAAGGGGAAAGCAGTGACAATTGAGAAATGCGCGCAGAAACAAAAGAGAAAGCAGAAGAAAGGGAAAATTGAAGTAAGCGTAATAAACCTTGACAAATTTGAAAACAAACAGAAGAAACAGCAAAAGACGAAGTGAAAGAAGATGAAGTGAAAGCGTGAGAAAATAAAAATGGAATAAAAATAGAAGCAACACGAAGAGCAAAGAGAAAGCAGAGACACTCGAAGGAAGCGCAATGAAAAAGAAATCAAAATAGAAAAATGAGCATAAAAAAGGAAATATTGCAATGAATGAACGGAAATGAATGAACGGAAAAGAAGGAGAAAAGTTAAAAACGTGAAAGCACAAAAATGGGCGAAGAAAAAAGCTAAAGTAGACAGACGAGCAAGGAGAAAGCGAAGAAAATAGAATAACGAACTAAGAATAAATCGCACAAATATATTGCAGACACAAGTCCTGAGGAAGAACTAATGGTAATATAATTAACACAGAGAAAGTAAAAAAAAATGTAGTTCCCAATTATGCAAAACACGAAATTACAAACAGTAAGAAAGGGGAAGCTAATAACGCAGAGCTATTTAGAGAAAAACTATATAGAAACAGAGAGATGAGCGAACAAATAGAAACAAATTCAGATTAAAAGAGAAAGCGAGGGCTAGAGAAATGGAGAGAAAGCTAGAGAAATGGAGAGAAAGCAGTGGCTGAAAAAATAGAGAGAAAGCTAAAGAAATAAAGAGCAAGCAGAGGCTGGAGAAATAGAGAGAAAGCTAAAGAAATAAAGAGAAAGCAGAGGCTAGTGATATAGAAACTAAGCTAAAGAAGTAAAGAGAAAGCAGATACTGGAGAAATAGCGAGAATGTTTGAGAAATGGAGAGAAAGCAGAGGCTAGAGAAATAGAGAGAAAGCTTGTGTAATGGAGAGAAAGCAGATGCTGGAGAAATAGCGAGAAAGCTAAAGAAATAAAGAGAAAGCAGAGGCTGAAAAAATAAAATTGAGAAAAAGCAGAGGCTGTAGAAATAGAGTAAAAGCTAGAGAAATGGAGAGAAAGCTGAGGATAGAGAAATAGAGAGAAGGCAGAGGCTGAAGAAATAGCGAGAAAGCAAAAGAAATAAAAAGAAAGCAGAGGCTGGAGAAATAAAATGGAGAGAAAGCAGAGGCTGGAGAAATAAAGAGAAAGCTAGAGAAATGGAGAGAAATCTGAGGATAGAGAAATAGAGAGAAAGCAGAGGCTAGAGAAATAGAGAGAAAGCGAAGAGTCAAACGGCGAAAATGGAGACAAAATTATTAGAAATTATAATTATTAGTCGTACAGAAAAGTACAGACTATATGCAGAGGAAGGCCGGAGAAAGTACAAATAGAAATGAGGAGAAAACCCAGCAGAAAAAAACGAAAGGGAAAGGCAGGAGAGAAGTGAAAGTGGCAGATGAGGATGATGGAAGACATGTGTAACATCCAAAATAATAAATGCTTCTTTTCCCAAGTAGATGGTTGCCTAATCCCCACCATTGTTCCCGGGTGTGAGTGTATGGAGAATGGGGATTAAAAGCCATCCGAACTTTAGCTTTATTGTTTACGGGCATAATGAAGGAGAGGGATGAAGGAGGGGGAGATGATGGGCATTTCTGGAGGAGAGCATTCTCCCGAGTGGAATCTCCCATTGAAGGCTGTCTTTTTTGTTGAGTAATAACAAAGGATAAAGTGTGAGGCTGTGGACGGGTCCTCCGGGTCTTTTTCTCACCATTTGGAAAAGCCTTCCCTTTGTGTATTTCCCGGGAATTCCTAGCCTGAATAGATTTCGTCCTATATTGCTTCCATTTGTTATTATTTTTCTAGCTACACTTTGTCCTATTCCCGTTTTAATATGTCTCGTCTTCGTGAAATCTTGCCGTTTTTGCGCAGTTTGTCTTCTTATATACTAGTTTATCTCTTGGCTTTGTCTTTTTATACTACATTATAATATGGAAATAAGAAAGTGTTGGGAAGGGTTTAGAGAGAAATTATTTACTGTTTGCATTTGATGGTGTGTCCCATCAGTTTTTTCTTTTGTGTCTGATTCCATTTTCAATTTCATATTTATTAAATAAACTGTAGCCATACACATATCAAAGGAATGCTAGCACCAAAGGAAATGCCAATGTATAAGTGAATAAAGGAGATAATATTACAAATATAACTATTTAAAATAAATATTTTAAGATTAAATTATGTATTTAATAACATGCATAATAATGACGTAGGTACACAGGAATTAGTATGCCTTATTTTGTTATTATTTTTTATCGTTTTTTCTATTTATTAATTATTTTTTTATTGTTTTTTCTATTTATTTATTATTTATTTATTTGTTGTAGTTTTTTATATTTATTTATTTTTTCTTGTTTTTTCTATTTATTTATTCATTTTTTCTTGTTTTTTCTATTTATTTATTCATTTTTTATTGTTTTTTCTATTTATTTATTCATTTTTTATTGTTTTTTCTATTTATGTATTTTTTATAGTTTTTTATATTTATTTATTATTTATTTATTGTTTTTTATATTTATTTATGTTTTATTGTTTTTTATATTTATTTATGTTTTCTGGTTTTTTCTATTTATTTATGTTTTATGGTTTTTTCTATTTATTTGTTTTTTATAGTTTTTTCTATTTATTTATTTTTTATAGTTTTTTCCAATTATTCATTGTTTATTGTTTTTTTTTTTTTTAAGTGTATAATTGTTAACCAAAATTTGTCTGCATTCTTTACACACCAAAGATCTTTACGGCGAGATCGGAAATGTAAACAAATGTAAAAATCTTTCGTAGAAAGCACCTGTTTTGAAGTAATTAGAATTTGATCAATTTTGAACACATGAAATCCAAAAGTTTAGCTTATTAGCTGAATCAGTATTTTTTTGCTCAAATTTTCCATTGTTTAATTGTTTAATTTACTTCTTTGGAAAACCTTTTTTTCAAAAAATTGCAAACAAATGTTTTTCAGCCACTGAACATAAATTGAAACAAATAAAGCATAATTCGGCTGTACTCATGACTAAAAAGTACTAAAAGGTCTAACGAGACCAATAGCTACGACAATAGTCAGCTCAAAAGACTCCAAAATCGATCTATCTGCTTCAAACCGGACCAGCTAATTGGTATTTTAGTTTTTCTTGCAACTAGAAAGTTTTTGATCCATTATTCGTTAATTCCCACTTTCATTTGTAAAGCCTTTCCCTTTAATTTCATCTCACGGCGTTGTCCATTTTCCGCTTCCGCTACATTTTTTAAAAATTTTGAGTACTGAGCGATTTTATTTTTTTTAATCTGATTACGGAGCGCCTTTTATCTGCCATTTTTTAATAGCTTCGCTTTTATCGTATTGTTAGTGTTTCCGGCCCTATAATCCTTTCTGATAGTCTCTGGCTTTCTGTTGTATTTTAGGTAAGGCATTTTTCCTCGGCATTCTCTCTTGGACAGTACTGGCTGTGTAGTTCCTGTATAGTTAAAGCATTCATTCCACGCCCATGGATTTCAGCATTGCTTCACTCAATCATCCACGAGCAGTGTTTAACACTGCGGTAGAATGGGCCTTCATTCTACAACTAGTTCATTTCCACCTCCGTCACTTTCTCCCACACTTTCTCCTCTGTCGGCTCATCTAATTTATCTTTCACTTCACATAATCACGCAGTGCACAACAGATATTTATCCGACCCTCTTTCTCTCCTTCGTACAAGAGGCTTTACAATGGGCTCACAAAACCCGGGTTTTACACCAGCATCGACCACATTCTCGACACAATTACGTCTCCCTCTACCTCTTCAGCTCTCCCTCTCTGTTCATATCTCCGAGCTATCTTTCACACATCTCTCTCTCTCTGTTTTCTCTCTCGCCACTCTCTTTACTTCTTACTTTCTCCTTTTCTTCCTTTGTCTAACTTTCCCTCTCTTCATCTCTCTACCTTTCAAACTTTCTCTCTCTCGTTTTCACTGCCTCTATTTATCGCTTTCTCTCTCTCTCGGTTGTTTCACTTTCTCTCTCTCGCTTTCACTGTCTCTATTTATCGCTTTCTCTCTCTTGTTTTCACTCTCTATTTATCACTTTCTCTCTCTCGGTTGTTTCACTTTCTCTCTCCTGCTTTTACTGTCTCTATTTATCGCTTTCTCTATCTCGTTTTTACTGTCTCTATTTATCACTTTCTTTCGTTTACACTTTCTCTATTTATCGCTTTCTCTCTCTCTTTTGCACTTTCTCTCTATTTATCGCTTTCTCTCTCTCGTTTGCACTTTCTCTCTATTTATCGTTTTCTCTCTCTCGGTTTCACTTTCTCACTATTTATTTCTCACTTTCTTCATGCCTTTATTCCTGCCTTTCCCTTTCTCTCTTGTGATTTCACTTTCTCTCTATCTCCCTTTGTCTTTTTCTGTCTCTTTTTATCTCTCTTCCTATCTTCTGAAATGTCATTCGTTCTCTTACTTGCTCTGTATTTATTTCTCACTTTCGCTTTCTCTCTTTTGGTTTCATTTTCTCTGTTTGTCTCATTTTCTCTTACCCTTTATTTCTAACGTTCGTCCTCCCTCTCTCTTTATTTCTAACTCTCTTTATCCCTTCGCTTATCTCTGTCTCTCTCTCTCTCGGTTTTACTTTTGCCCGTTGTCTCACTTTCTCACAATTAGCATTTCCCTTAATGAATATTTCTGGCTTTCTCTCTGCCTTTATTCTTGACTTTCTCGTTCTCCCTTTCTTTCTCATTGCCTCTTTTTCGTATTTACTCTCGTATTCTGTCTCGCTTTCTCCCTGTCTCTATCACTTAAATACCTGTCGCACATCTGTGTGGTTTTCTCTCTCGCCACTCACGTTTTAATTTTTGATTTTCCAACTTTGTTTCTATGTCTTCCGTTTCTCTCCTTGTTTCAATCTTTGGCTCTTTTCACATCTGTCCCTTTCTCTCTCTATCTTTCGCCTCTGATTCTTTCTTTTCTCCTGTATCTCTTTCTCTCACCACCAACTTTCTCCTCCCTTCCTTTTTTCCGTTTATCTTTCTCTACTCTTCGTTTTTCCTATCGCCCTTTCTGTTTTTTCTCTCTAGTCATTGTTTGTTTATTTCTCTGTCTCACTTTCTTTCTATCTCCCTTTTATCGGTATTAATTTCCCATCGCTTTTGTGTTTTCTCGTCGCTTTCTTTCTTGTGTGTCCTCTATTTTTTTATTTTTCTAATTCTCTCGATTTGCTCTCTTTGTACATTCTCCCCTGTATTTTCTTTATCTTAATTTCCCTTTCTCTCTCGTTTTCCGTATTCTCTCTTTCTTTCTCTTTCACCCTGTCCCACCCTGCCTCCCACACTTTGTCTTTGGCATGTTTGCCCTTCTCTCCTCTCTCACTCGCTTTCTCTTATCCCCATTTCTAGGCCTTTGTGAGTCGTCGTGCGTAATGATATTCGTTTCTCTCGCCTCTAAAATCCCATGAAAGCGACATTATTCCACATCTAAAAAATATTTACAATTCTCATCCACAAATTGATTACTGGAATCCACACACAATAACGTATGCTCCTGCGAATCCAGTGAACGCCTCTTATGGAATGGGGAGACCTGGGCGTTTTGATTATGATGAGTATTTGAAGTCAGACATTCCTCATATTGCGGTCTATTATTCCATATTTAACGTCCTCCTCCCCGGCCATGGCGTGATTTAATGAAGGGCGGCGGGTTTCATCTACATATCATTGAATTTTCGTCCACAACGGGTGAAGTTCATTTGGCGAAGTGTACGGTAAAGACGAAATTGTATTTCCTTCATAATGCATTCTAATGGAGAAAATGATTTTTGGGAATTATTTTAGAATAATTTCTTCAAAACGCAAAAAGGTGTGATAAAAAAACGCCTTGGGAATGCAATTATTTTAAGACAAAATCTCCATTTTTAAAAAAGAACTTGAACCGTTTTGGAACTATTCCCTTCACATGCACGGGAGCTGTTGCATATGTACACGTGTATTAAATGTGAGTAAAAAAGTGTTATAAATTATACACATTCAGCTAACGCCCGGCTTAGCCCTCTTCAAGTCAGTCGGACGTGAATTATGATCAAACAAGCTTTCGGATGACGACGATTTCAAAAGGCCCTTAAAAGCAACTCGGAGGATCCGTCCGGCTTTTTAATCCAATAAAATCTACGTGAGCGGGCACTGCCCCCTTTTTAGGTTTTAGTTTGCAAGTATTCCTTTTTTTTGTCGAGTCATAAAAAGCCATGTGAAATGAATTCCCTTTTTCACACATAAATTCTTAGTTCATGATGGGAATTCGAAATATAGATGCTAATACATGCATAGGTAAGTGTCAAGGGAAAATTGAATCACTTTTCCTGTTTTATTTAGTGTACATGCATTGGTATGAAATCATCAATGTGGTTTTAACATGATTGGAAAACTTTGGAATTATTTGTAATAAAAATAAACAAAATTCCCCCCTGCGAGATCAGCAAAATAAACGGGACAGACAAAAATGGTGTAAGTATATTTTCCTGGTGAGGTAATATTACTGGTAATAACGCAAAATATTGTTTTTATTTTTCTTATCGTTCAAACTAAAGTGTTTAAGATATAATGATAAATAATAAGATTGTACTGGCAACAACAAAAAATGGTGAATTTTTCCGAGTATTTCCGGTTCATTATGTTCGTAAATTGCGCAGGACACGGAATTACCTGTTTTTCTCCTTCCGGTATAGTGTTTTTTTTTTTTAGATTCTGGATGGACGAAACTTTCTTGAAAAAGAATCGGAAGGGGTGGAAGACGTTTTTCTTTTATCGCCGTGATTAGTATGCAAGTGAGAGAGTGAAGCAGCAGGCACCTCTCAATCCTTAATAATTTATGAACAACTTATTTACACTTCCTTTTCAAACTACCTCTTCCTTTCCCGCTCACTCTCTCTCTCTCTCTCTCTCTCTCTCTCTCTCTCTCTTTCGCTTCCTGTCTTCTCCATGGAGAATTAAAACCGAGAGAGCAACGAAAAACTAAACAGTATGGGGAAAAAAGAATAAAAGAGACACTCTCTTTCTTTTCCTTTGTATCTCTCACTGTACCTTTCTGTCTCTATTTCTTCCGATCATTTTTCCTTTTTCTCTCGTGTTTCATTTCGCTTTCACTTTTCTTTTTTCTCTCTCTTTCTATTTCTCTCTTTTCGTTTCGCTCTGTCACTTCCGTTTTCTCTCTCTCATTTTTATATTTTCTCTCTCTTTTTCCATTTCTTTCTCTAACTTTTCCTTCTCTCTCTCTCTTCATATCTCCTTCTCCCTTTTTATTTTTCCTTTTCTTTCTCTCTCTCTTCATATCGCCTTCTCTCTTTTTATTTTTCCTTCTCTCTTCTTATTTTTCCTTCTCTCTTCTTATTTTTCCTTCTCTCTTCTTATTTTTCCTTCTCTCTTTTTATTTTTCCTTCTCTCTTCCTTTGTCTCTCCATCCCGTTCTTTTTTCTCACTTTCTCTCCATCTTTCTCTTTTTCACTATTTCTTATTCTTTTGCTCCCTCCTCTGTCTTTCTTGGGAGATATATTTTCCCTTTTTTTCACCCTGTAATTTTCTCGCTTACTTCCCTTTCATGTCAGCTTCTGCCTTTCTCTCTCTTTCTTCTTTTGTGAAGGAAATTTGTACATTTGTTGTGCTTCATCTTTAAGTCAGTTTATGTCATTCTGTCTTCCATTTTCCCTGAAAATTCCTTTTTTTTCTCTCTCTCTCTCGCTATCTTTTTCTCGCTGTAATATTTTTCCATTTCTCTCTCTCCTTCTGTTTGACGCAAGTTTCTGCTCTTCTCTCTTTCTTTTCTCCATGGGCTGTTTCTCCTATTCTCTCTAGCCTTTCTCCCGATTAATACTTCTCCATTTCTCTCTCTCACTTCCACTTCGTCTTCCACTTGTCCTCGCACATTCGTCTCAATATGCCCATAGGCTTTTTTCTCTCTTTACTGCCCGTCACCTCCTTTCTATTGCTGTCGACTCCTCCCTTCTCGGTATTCACTAAAGAGCTGTGTATGTGGCCAGAATCTTCATGTTCACCAACATAAAGCTTTCTTCTCTTTCCCCAGACTAATACACGAGAGCATCACATGCTCTTCTCCATCTGAAAGCTGGACACGAAATTTGTATGTATAGATTGGGAATAAAAAGGGAGTTTTATGGGGAGAACTTTTTTGTTTATTTAACGGGAACCCAACTACTTTTTCCTCAGACGACTCTCTCTTTCTCTCTCTTTCTCTCTCTTTCTCTCTCTT
>JAQGBT010007764.1:0-10584 GCA_034698585.1 Disparrhopalites patrizii
CACAAAAAAAGAAAAGAAAAAAGCACAAAAAAAGAAAAGAGAAAAGCACAGAAAGAAAATTCCGAAAAGCTGGTGAAAATATAAAGAAATGAAAAGCAAAAGCAACGCAAAGAGATCAAACCAATCAAGATAAAGAAAAAATGCACAGAAAAGAGGCAAAGAAAGTACCACATGGAAAGCGAAATGAACGTAAATATATATCCGGAATAAAAGAGGAGCAACCAGGATAGAAAATAAGAAATAAACCTGACGGGAAAGCACGAGAGAAAGTCAAATGGAGAAAACGAAGTTTCTTGCGCCGGAAAAGTGAAAGGCAGGAGAGGAAAGAAACCAGAATAACAAAGAGTGCATCGGAGAGAAAGGGTGGAAAGAAGATAGAAATAAAAAGAATCTCCTTAAGTTCATTCGTACAATAAAACCGCAGACAATGAGAGTGTTTGTGGGTCTCTTCTCAACTCGTTATATGGTAAAGAGCGGGGAAGTAATAGCGTGTTTAAGTACCACGGCCGGAGACGCAGCCGTGGGGGTAGCAGACACTCGTAATTTAGATGCCATTTACTCCCCCCACACCGTGTAAATCACGGCCTGCACAAGTATTTATGAGACCCTGTATTTACGGCATAACAACCATTACTTTATATTACCCCGACCACGCCGCCAAAGGCTTATTATTAGCCAAAACGGAAACAACTTTTAATTTTAAAGTTGTGTTTGTTTGTTTTTTTCTCTCTTTCCTCATCCTTCCTCCCTTTCTTTTTCTCTCTGCCATTTCGTGGAAAGTTGGGAAGGGTGTGTGAAAAAATATGTGGATGTGCAGGGAGGCATTTAGTACCTTGAACACGTCTCAAGGCTTTCCTTCAGCCCTCTACACCTCCCCCCTCACCTCCCGCCCATTATTCCAAATGGGTGGCTTGAGCACAGCCCCCTACCCGCATTAGATTTCAATGGCGTTTCCTGGGAATACCGAAGAAATTGCTGACAGCTGAGAGAAAGGAAAATTGTACTAAATGTTCGGAATGAAAAGAGGGAAGAAATTCGGGGGAAAGCAACTAGGCAGCGTACAAGAAAAACTTGGAAAAAACCACAATGGAACACTTAGAATGGGCAAAAATCAAAGGTACGAGGAAAAACAAATACACAAGGAGATACTTGGAAAGCAGAGAAATAGAGACGAATGGAGAAAGATAAAATAAGGATACGTCCTAAGGGAGGCACCAACGGAGAAGTGGTTAGAAAGGATATTAACGGACACATCGATACTGAAAGGAACAAGAGAAATTTGAGGGAACTAATTGGGGAAGGAAAAAGAGAAATTATTGTGACGCAAGAAGAAACATTTTTTAAAATAAAGAAAGAAAACAGAATTAGAAATAGCAAAACGACAAAGCAGCAAAAAAGGAAAAGCCGGGAAAGAAAGTAAAAATTGTTACAAAAAAGAATAAAATGAGAAAGTGGAAATTTAAAAAACACGAAAGAAAGTCCCAAAAAGGGGTCAAAAATAGCAACAGCAAGATTAAATGTACGAATTAAAAAAAAACAATATGGAAAGGAAAAACTTTAGAATAAAAAAGAAAACGATTCCAGAGACAATAAAGGCGTAATAGAAACTTTAGTAAATAATATCAAAAGCAAAAAGGGAGGAAAAAATAAAGTCATCAAAATTTTAGAAAGTAATAGCAAAAGTGAAACGAGAGAAAATCACTGCAAAGGCAAAAACAGTAAGCAAAAATTGAAAAGAAACAAGAAAAAGATAAAACAAATAACCAGAAAAAAGAGAAAGCAACAGCCACAGAAAATAAGGAAGAATACGCAAACACTATGGCGAACACATGAGCAAACGTGGGCAAATTATTTGAAGAAAGCAGATAAAATAAGATGAAAGTGGTGTCCGAGAGGAAACTACGAGGAAGCTAGTGGAATATATCATTATTATCGAGATTAACATTGTAAGCGTGAAAGGATTTTCTGAACGTGCTCAAATTCTCAGAAACACGCTTCCGTATTGGGAGGAAAGGGGGAAAGACAGCCAAAAGGAGAAAGAGATGGAGGGAACGTTTCCTGCATTTGAATTCCAAATAGATACATTTCCTCCCCCAAAAAAAGTGGGACAATGCCTTCTCATTACACGCACCGAATTACTATTTTTATGGCTGTATAGAATGAAGAAATCAAACCAGCCTGCTCTTTTCTTCTAGTCTTTCCCCATTCCCAAGAACTGGAAATGTCCATTCTGCCCCATGAAATAAAAGCACAAACGCACAAAACAATCCCAGAACACCATTAGGCTGCTTGTGTCACGCTAATAAATGATTTTAATATCATTGATGACTTTCTCCCCTCTTCATTCCCCGTAATTGGTCACATAAAAGGCTATCACATTGATGGCCTTTTCATTCTGCAATTCGTGTTAGATTTTGACCATAATATTGGTCTCGTTGTAATCCATTTTGTTTTTTTTGTGGGGAAAGTCTCAGTATTTACTTGGAAATTGTCACTCCTATCATTTTTATTGTGGGGGAAATGAAATGACAAATCTGGCACTAAATATGAGAAAAAAAGACAAATGCACAAAAAACAAGAAGGATAGAAACGAGCTAAGAATTGGAGAAGGAAATTGGAAGAGAATTAAAAGGAAAGCAACCAGGGAAAATTCAAGACTATAGGGAAGACAAAGAATTAATTGTAAAGGGCAAGGAACGGATTCAAATGTGGGCTAAATAAATAGTGCCAGCCGGAGAGAAGCTAAAATTAAAACATTGCCAAAATAAATATGAGGAATGATACAGAAAAAAAGTCTTAAAGGAAGCCCTGAGACAATTAGGAAAATAAGAAAAATTGGACCAGGCATTTCTTGGATGACGTACATACAAAAATTTTTGTGGCAATGAAAGGGAATCGTCATCCTCCCTGATTTCTTGTACTCATGCTCCCAAGTTTTTGCAAAGGGCTTATTAGTGTTATTATCCCCATTGTTTTGGCTTGGATGAGGAGCAATAGTAATAATATTATTATTAATCCCAACATTCCACCATAAGTGCTAGTATGAAGAAAAATAAGAGGAAGAAAAATGAGCCTACAGAATGCTGGGAATTGTCTTTTCGTGTGGAAATGAACCATTTTCGTCTCTGTCCTGCCCGTAAACAAAAAATATTTTTTATTATTACACGGAAATGCTTTCCCTTATTACAAGAGGGAAAATAATGTGGAAGAAAATGATTATGAAGGAGGCGGATATCACAAAAAGATTGTGTTGTAAAGTAATTACTAGATACGAGACTTTCTTCCATCCTTTCTCTTTCTCCACTCACACTTGTGTCTCCCCTGGGAAAAGGGAAATCCTCCAAAAAATGACTCCTGCTTTTCTTTATGTCCCTGTCTCCTTTTGTACTTCGGTATAACCACCAGAATTCTGTATATATGTATGTATATACTTGGGCATATATCCCAAAAATCATCCATATACCCGGAATCCGGTATTCCCGAAATCCTTGGGATGTATCTAGGCATGAATGGAGCCAGTTCGGAGAAACTGTGGTAGCGGCTTAATTTGTAATTATTATGTAAGCGTTAATGCACTGGGTGGATGAAAGTTTTTCCGGGACTTTCTCCCAAGTATTCTGGGGAGGGACATTGCTTTTTATTTATTCACATGTGACTCTTTCCCTCTCTCTCTCTCTTTGTTGTGCGTGGGAGGGAACTCACAGCAACTTTCTCCAACGCCATTCTTCTCCTATTCTCATTTCCTCCCATGACTTTCTCCTACTTTCTCCACCCGCTGGTATTCCTCGGAATCTCCGTGGGACAACTTTCACTTTCTTCCTCATTTGTTATTCCTCTGTTCACAAGAATTTATTTGTCTGTGTTCATTTACTGGTATTCTCGTTAGGGGACTTTGTCGTATTTTCACGTTCTCTTCCCTTTTGTTTCTCGCCTTTTCACTATCCTTGGTGGCTTATATATGAGCATATATATGTATGTGAGCGGGGATATTCATTGTTGTTGGATTTTGTCCCGTGTATTTGACCGTATCCCACCCTCTGTTTTTTATTCGATATCGTTCTTTTCTAGGTACTTTCTCCGGATCAGAGTTTCCTAGTTTTAAACCACTTTATGTCTGTAGCTGCTATATACTTTTAGACTCCTTATATACTAATAATTTCTCCCGTTTATATGCATTTTTTGCAGTTTCCAACTCCGATTTGTATAATTACTTTCTCTTTTTCAGAAGCCATTGTTAATATAAAATGTTCAGTTATTTTTTCCATTGTGTTATCCAATACGTTTGCCTTTTTATCGTTTTTCTTAAATTTGCTTACTTTTTCCTTTTCACATGATTTTTAACTATGGATGCTTTCTCCTGTTTGCATTTTTCTTTGGTTTTTCATAATTTCTCCTTGTAACATGCTTCTTTATTTTTTTTTTAATTTCTCTTGTTTACATGCTTCTTTAGGTTTTCATAATTTCTCCTTTTTACGTGCTTCTTTGGTTTTTTATAATTTCTCCTTTTTACGTGCTTCTTTGGTTTTTCATAATTTCTCCTTTTTACGTGCTTCTTTGGTTTTTCATAATTTTTTTTTTTTTACATGATTCTTTGGTTTTTTATAATTTCTCCTTTGTACATTCTTTCAGTTATTTACAGTCGGTTTCTCCTGACATGCATTCACCTCATCAAAAAATTTTATTTTTAGATCCTGTAGAATAATTTTACAACACTTTTTTGTGAATGTATCGTCGAGTGAAAACTGATACTTTCTCCATATGTTTTAATACATTGGTTTCTTCCCCAAAATTGCCACTGAACTTTCCCTCTTGTGATGACGCCTCTCATTTTTTCCCCTTGTGTACTTGTTTTGTTGCATTAAAATGATTTTCGCCCGGGTGTAACTCCCACTTTCTTTACCATTAAACGTTGGCATTCAAGAGCAAATACGTGTTAAAGGGAGTTATTTATATTTTCAGTCCTCAACTATGTTTGAGTTGATTCATTCTCCCTTGTTGATGCTTGTATTTCTGCTCCCGTAGGTATTAGGAAAGTCATTCACTCATACATTCATTCATGGAGCTTGCCCAATTTCTTTTTAGGGGGAGCAGACCCACTTAAAAATAGGGGGTGATTTGTGCAGAAGGTGAAGGGAGGGCAGGATTTGGGGCTTGGCAAGGTTACAAAATGGAATGTGTAGTTGAGTAGAATGATAAACTCTTTTCAAATGTGGGTAATGTAGTGAAGAATAGCACATGGACCCTAAGTGTATGGGTTTATGCACATGTATATACATGCATATCTGTATGGACAATGGATACATATATTGCTCTGGATTTGATATTTCCAGCATTCCCTCCGACACGATGAATTAAACTCACGCAATCTAATGAAAAGGACGGTAATGGTTTTTAATTCACTCCTCTATTTTTTTTTTGAACACTCCAGTGCTACACACATCGTTATTTGGGATGGAAAATCCATGTGGTAGACAGTTGTGAGAGTGGCGTTGAGCCTTCTGCTGATTCCTCGGAACACATCCCCACCAGGACCGGTCTACCCACGCCAGATCAGGAGGTTGGAGAAAGTATTCAGGACCCCGCCAGTGTGCTCAGCCCTTCCACGTCCGTCGGAGGAGGAGGAGCTGGAAGCCACAGCAATCACATCAAGTAAGATCCACCCTCATATACATACGTACAATAGACCACATATAACTACATAATCCTATATGTACTGAATTCCATAATCTTAACGTCTTCTGTCATCAGTATAAATCTTTATTTGGGACCTGTGTCTGCGCCTTTCCTTGTATCTATGTATATTGCAATAGCATGAAGCCAGTCATGACATTGGTTGTAGTTTCCAGAGGGTAGGGAATAGTATAGACGGGATTTTAGGACCAAATACATTGTCCTGGGTCAGGGATGTGCATTTCGTCGTACATGCAGGGACGGCAAATAGCTATTAATTCAACAGGGGAGGGGACGGGATCCGCTTACGAAAGAACAATGGATGGGGGTCCATGTTGAAGTCAAGCAACAACTAGTGAAAATACACGGATAGAATCACTGGAGGAAGAAATTCAGAGAGAAAGAGACAACAAGATAAAATAGTGAACAGGATTCAACGGAGACAATTTTAAGAGGTAGCAAATTTGTTGTGGATTGAATTTTAGAGGGAGAAAATGAGGAAAAGACACTATTTCACAGACAGGAGAAAGAGGAAGTAGGTAGTAGACTGGATTTAAAGGACAAAAATAAGTAACAGATAGAATTACACTGACGGTCACGGAGAGCAAAAGTAAGGACGAGATAGAAGTTTATGGGGGGAATTGTGGAAGAGAAACAATTTCGTAGAAAGAGAGAGACACAGAAAATACGGGAGAGAAATCATTTTTCAGGGAGCGAGAGACAGAGAGAGAATAATAAAAAAAAGAAATCTTAGAGGCAGAGAGAGAAAATGAGAAAAAAGGATCTACGAGACGGAAAGAACAAATAAGGAAAAAATAATGTTAGAGACAGCGAGAAAATAAGACAAACATAATCTTAGAGGCAAAGAGATAATCAGAAAAAAGAATCTTAGAGGCAAAGAGAAATCAGCAAAAAGAATCTTAGAGACAGAGAGAAAATCAGAAAAAAAGAACCAGAGAGAGAAAATAAGAAATAAAGAACCAGAGAGAGAAAATAAGAGAAAAAAAGAATCTTGGAGACAGAGAGAGAAAATGAGAAAAACAATCTTAAACAGAGACAGAGAGAGAAAATGAAAAAAAAGGATTTTAAACAGAGACAGAGAGGGAAAATGAGAAAAAAAGGATCTTAAACAGAGACAGCGAGGGAAAATGAGAAAAAAAGGATCTTAAACAGAGACAGAGAGGGAAAATGAGAAAAAAAGGATCTTAAACAGAGACAGAGAGGGAAAATGAGAAAAAAAGGATCTTAAACAGACAGAGAGAAAAGTAATCGAGAAAATTTGGCAGAAAGAGGAGATTAGAAATATAAAAACGAAAGGAAGAGACGTTATGGATATGATGGAGAGACATGGAAAAAATTACGAGATGCATACAGGCGGTATGACGAAGATACGAAGCCTAGATTGGGAGGAATGAATAGAGAGACACGATAAAGAAAGTGACGGAGTGGGGCAGAGAAAGTGATAGAGAAGAGAAAGTTCTTCAATATTTCTCCTTCAGTCCCACCCCCCTGTTGGTAGTATTATTGGGTGTAAGCATCTACTTGTTATATGTTCCTACATACATATTTCCTATACACATACTTATGAAGACATATATACAGAAGCACGTTATTAATGCAAAAAGAAGTAGTGACTGAGAGAATGATTTGGTGTGTGACAAGGCGTCCTCAGACTTCCACCACCATCACGGCCGCCAATGCTCCGGGTGCTGGCACAGCCGACGGTAATCCTATTGATTCCGGGGAAGCACGAGTCCAATCAGTCGTCGATGCACCCAATGGGAAATCCAAGCTGCCGGAACACAAGTCCTCTCTTGATAAGAGTCAATTGAATGAGAAACAAGTAGGTTGGAAAATTACAAAGGAATGATCAGGAGCAATTCCTTCGTTCCTTCTCATTTCTTACATCACTCCCTTACCACCAAAGCACACAAGAAAAGTGAGAGAGAGAGACAGAGGGTGTGAGGGAAGAAGAGCAAGGAGCACAGGATGAATGAAGGCAAGAAAGCGAAGAAAGAGCAAAATGAGAAATTGTAGCCACGAGCTAAGATGTTGGTGAAAGGAAAAGTAGCACAAAAAGCCTGGTCACGGTAGAGAGAGCATTAGGAGAAGAGATTGATTAGAAGGACAAACAGCAGGAAGAGAAGAGAAAAAAAGAAGAAAAAAGAAAGAGAGAGAGATGAGTGGAGAGGAAAAAAGGATTATAAATGGAGGAGAGAGACGGAGAGAAGATGAGAGACAAAAGGGAATAAAAATATGGGAGAGAGACAGAGAGATGAGACAGAAGAAGGAAAAGAGATATTGGAGAGAAACAGCGAAATGAGAAAGAAAAAAGTTAACAAGGGAGAGAGAGAAATAAGAGAAAAACAGCGAAATGAGAAAGAAAAAAGTTAATAAGGGAGGGAGAGAAATAAGAGAGAAAAGAAAGTTAATAAGGGAAAGAGACAGAGTAATGAGAGAGAAAAGAAAGCTAAAAGCGAGAGAGAGTGATGAGAGAGAAAAGAAAGCTAAAAGCGAGAGAGAGAGATGAGAGAGAAAAAAACTAGATAAGGGAAAGAAAGTAAATAAATGAGAGAGACACAGCGATTAGAGAGAAAAAGAAAGTTAATAAGAGAGAGATACAGCAATGAGAGAGAAAAAGAAAGTTAATAAGGGAGAGAGACACACAAGAGAGAGAAAGAAGTTCAAAAGGGAGAGAGAGATGAGAGAGAAAGAGAAAGTTAATAAGGGAGAGAGAGATGAGAGAAAAAGAAGGAAGTGTGGGAAGGAGAGAGACAGATGAGAGAGAAAGAGAAATGTGGGAAGGAGAGAGACAGATGAGGGAGAAAAAGAAATGTGGGAGAGAGACAGAGAGATGAGGCAGAAAAAGGAAGACAAAGAGGAGAGGGAGGGCAGACGAAGATAGGCGAGAGAGAAGAAAGAAACGGAGTAAATGATGGAAATGGTTGGAAAATGAAAAGAGAGAAAAATAAAGAGAAGGTCGAACGCACATGTAATGAAAGAAAAGCTGGAGAATTTGGGACGAGATGATAACCTCTACCTCCAAGCCACAGTTATTTGTCACTCTCTATAGTAGATACGCAATGACAAAAGATGAAAAGAACAGAGGGAGAGAGAGTTGAAGAAAGTAGGAGAAAACAGGATGGATATGCTGGAGATCCACATGTGCAGGAGAAAGTTGAAGGAATCCCCAGAATTTCTCCCCTGATTATCACTACAGAGACTCTCGCTAACCAAAGCTTCCTTGATTCGTCCTCGGAAATGGTATTCATAGTCATGTCTATTGTGGTTATTGCCTTGCCTCGTGCTCCCCATTTCCACATTCTTTGTTGTCTTCATGAATATGAAATACCTTCCCGTTTTTTCGGAGTCAATTGCTTTCTTTTAAGATTCAATATATTTTTCATCTCCCTATCATTCAATTTGTATATGCCTCTCCCCCCCCAACTGTCTCCCTCTCCTCCTTGATGAAAGCTCCAGTGACGTCGACAATGATGAAGAGTCCATGATCAGCTCCTTTTCTCTGTCTGCTTTGTGCTCTTTCCCCTCCAGATTGAATCAAGGTCATGTTTGTTCCACGTAATTCAATTTTGTCTTTATTATGTTCCATCCCTCCCTTCCATCTTAGAAAGAGACAATAGTCTTAAGAAACCCCGTGACGGCCTCGCCACCTCAAGTGCTCTTGACCGGCCCAAGTCCTGGTCATATCCCCAGCCAATATCGGAGACCACTGGCCCCTGGAGCAACCCTTCAATTCACCCCCAACGGATATTTGGTCCCACAAGGGAACATAGGAATCCAACGACCCACCCTCCATCAGGCACCACCTCAGTATGGACAAGTTCAGTATCCCGTTCAAGACGGTCACACCATCATCCGCAACCCCGAGACACACCACCCTTACCTCCAGTATGCGGATCATTATGGACAACGGATCGTGGACAACAGTGGGGGGTTGATTTTTGAGCCCCGCCCCGGTTTAGATTACTTCGTGGGTCCCACTGGACGACCGACTGTGGCCTTGGCTCATCCCCTCCGTTACGAGGGTGTTCCGGCCGGAGCCCCAATAATCTATGCCAGCACCCTCGCCCCATCCCAAATAGTGTCCACCCCTTCCAGACACGATGGACGACATGAGAGTGGGAAGATTTCTGGGGATGGACAGATCGTTGGGGCCTCCCCGGCTCCCCCAGGCATCTCCGGACCCGTCATTAGGATCAAACAAGCCACCGTCTCCCCACCCATTTCCCTCAGTTCGGAGAATGTCAAATTTGTGGATTACATCCCCGCCGGACACAATTACCGACTTGGACCTTCGGAAGGACCTTCTCCCGCCTCCTCCTCATCCTTGAGAGGACGACCACACTCAAGGAATTTGCCCAAGAGGGAACAACTACGACATTTGGGGAGGGAAGCGCAGGAGGAGATCAAGATGGGACTGAGGAGCATCGGAGCCGCTGAGGGCATGGGGGATGACTCAACCTTTGAGATCATTAAGATCAGTGACACCAGGAATCTACCTTTTAATCTTCCCAAGGAAGTTATGGAGGCTGTGGAATCCGTTAATTCCGGTAAGATTTCCATCCACTTTCTTTATGGCTTGTCTCATTTATTTTAGAGATAAATCCCTCTGCTCAAGATAAAGCAATTTAAAATTGAATGTTTCCATGTTATTATCATGAAGATGGAGTTTGTTATGATTTGAACGGATTTGATTATTTTGGTTTGAATCAGATCACGTTTAGCAATCAGATCAGAATTCAGATTACCTCTTTTCTTTTGATTTTGATTGTTCCCTTTAAATTCTTATACAGTCTCCTTGTCCATTTTTTCCTTTTCTCGTTCTCCTTTTTTCCTGGTCCTTTTCTCGTTTCTACTTTTTTCCGTTTCAATCTCTACTTTCCTCTTTCTCCT
>JAQGBT010007765.1:0-10584 GCA_034698585.1 Disparrhopalites patrizii
TAATAAGAAATAATAATTTTGTCAAAAATTCCTATTTTTGAACTCGGTACAGTAAACTCGCCATAACTTGGTCAATTAATGGAAATATATTTCATAGATTCAGAATAAAATTCAGCATGTGAAACAGGTTTTGTTTTATTTTGAAGCATAATTGCATGATATAGTCAAGTGGGTGCGATATCGTTTCTTGGGACTCTGTATATGCCAGAAACGAGTTAAAATCAAATACATACCCTTTTTGAAGCCGCATCTTTAGTACAAGAGGCTCCCGGGGGCGTTCACGGGAAGTTGTTTCCCCCGTCGGAATAATTGGTTTTGCTTGATTGAATGTCCAATCCCCGCTGTCCGGAAAAAGTGAATTCTGAGATTCTTCCCCGGGAAGCTTCACGTATCCTTCCGACAGTTCTCCATTTGCTTCAAGAACAAAGAAAATACAATCTAAATATATAAACTCTGCACTGAACGTTTTTTGGAAACAAAAATGAATAAGTGTACTTCTATAATTATATGTACATGTGTTTATTGCCACGTACGCCATATGTTTTCATCAATTCATGGATTTTAGGATTTCGTTTTAACTGTCTGTTGGAATTATATAATAGTAGAAAAATGACTTCCATGAAAAAAATACGGGTTACGTATTTTACGTAAATACGGGTTACGTCCTTTTTCTATAATTTATTTAAGGATGCAATATTGGGAGAAAGGAGATAAAAACATACATTTTATAAGATAGTAAAACAAAATATTGCGTACACAAAAGTGAAAAGACACCAAATTGCGAAAACAGCTGAAATGCATGTACAGTCGACTCTCGCTCTAGCAGCACCCTATAAAGCATCAAATTTCGCCTGTTATAGCGAAAAACTGTTATCGAGAACTGACATTTCTGTTAGCAATTGGAGAAAGTTTTTGAGGGGAGCATTTTTTGCTGCTGCTATAGCGAGAGTTCTGTTATAAAGGGAACTGTTACAGAGAGAGTCGACTGTAATTGGAACTAAGGGAAACAATTGTGCAAGAACAGGCGATTTTTGTAAAAAAAACTATACAGTTTATTCTTTGTTTAAAATAATTATTTTCCGACTTACCAAATTCATTGGATATTTCCATTATTTCAGAAAACAAAACCGAGCTTGTTAACTTGTGAAAAATTAACACGATATAACCGATTTTTTTGTTTGTTCACCCTGGTTGTCTAAAAAAGACTGAAGTCAATTCCTCAAAGAATTTAAGCTGATAAATTACATCGTCTTTGCTTTTGAAAATCCATATTAGCAGTGTAAATTCATGCAATGTATGCAAGTACCTTTTCCCCTGCTACAATCAGTAGAATTAATACTACTATCTTGGCTGCATACCTCTGAAATATTAGCATCAGCAATACCTTTGGATCAGATGTCATTATTGTAAGTTTTTCGGGTCTACGCTCTTTCAAACGTCTGTATTTCAATGGATGCAAATAATCCTCGTAAAAACGAGCTGCACTATCATTGCCTTGTACTTATGTAAATACTTGTTTTTTCAGTTTCCATCCAGTTCGATAGTGAAAGTCACCTTTAAAAAGCATTCCTGCAGGAGTCATTTCACCATTCCTTATCTATTTCAACAAAAATATTTCTTCCCAAAACTTAGTATGTTACTGCATGGGTTGCCACTTTGAATTTTACCTTCACTATCCAAGTCCAACGTTAGTCATTATTCATTTGATACGATTGTGCTATCTGCTATTTCTTTTTGGGAGAAAATGCAAAAGTTAAAGATAATGAAAAAAATGCGATTACCTACACAAAGACTCAAAAGGCAGCACAGAGATGGATTGTACAATTAGACTTGATTTTACGAGTGTGTAAATTGTTTATTTTTATTCACATTTTGTGGGAAAAACAACGGCATTTGTACAGTTATATACTGTGATGTTTGTTCCTAATTAATTTAAGGAGCGGATAAAATAACAAAAATCCTTCATAATGTCAACAATACAATTTAGATTGAGCCTTATTCTTCTTCCGCCTCCAACCTTACAAAGAGCCTGTTGACATTGCCCAAGAATTTGTAGGCCCCTCGTGCTCCATTGAACAGATCGGGAATGACCCTGAGAATGTCGTTAATGCTACTACGAACTTCCGAGACCAAATTGCTCACGTCCAGCCCGCCCATCTTCATTTTCGTTGCCATGGAATTTGAAGCCGCAGTGCTGGTTTCCTCTTCAAAAGCACTTGTGGCTAGGAAAAAAATGGAATTTTGTATTTATGTATATATAAATTGATAAAATAAAAAACGTATAGACGTTACAAATTTTGCATTAAAAATGTATGTTTGTCATTTAAAGGAAATTACTTTCGGTAGGCGAATTTTCCGGTCCCTTTGTGCTGTTGTAAGTGCTATTACCCACGAAGAAATTACTAATAGAACTTCCAATGTTGCCCAAAATGTCCAGTCCCGGAATGCTCAATTGCTTCGCCCTCGCACTCCCAGATTCCTCTTCGTCTTCATCATCGTCCTTATTGTTGTTGCCATTGTCGCTGGGAGATTTGGCGGGGAAAGGCGGGGGTCCGCGTGGCGGTGCTGGCGGCGGTGGCGTGGAAGTTGGTGGCGGCGGCGATGGTGCTGCCGAAGCGGCTGCTGGGGCAACTTGTTGCAAAATATACTGGACTGGCTCTCCCGGCTTCTGAGGAACGGCCTGGAGAATTATTACGGGCAGACCTGTTTGTGGTGGTTTGGTTGTTGGAAGCGTCGTGGTTGTGGAAGCAGTTGTGGTCACTTTCTTTGTCGTTGTGGTAGTAGTAGTCGTGTATTTATGGGAGGGATTATTCGCCAACAACTTCACGACGCCCACCAATTGATTTCCGACGGGGCGAGGTAGAAATTTGGCAGCGCCCTCTACGTAGGACGTTAAATTTATGTTCCCTCCAAAGACAGCTTTGATGAGATTAGCCACCTAAAATTATGATTTATGTATATACAATTTTTTTAAATAAAAAAATTAATTTTATAATTATGATTATGCATATTGTAATTTTTATAAAAACGTTTTGCAGAGTAGACGCACATTGAGCATATAATTTTCTTCAGCCCGAATCAGATCGAAATTGGCAATTCAATCCGATTCGTGATGCAAATGATTCGAATGGGTTCGATTGAAGCCCATGGATTGAATCATAATTCAAAGGATCCAAAAAATATATTATTGTGACACATTGTTTTCACTTTTTGCAAATTTTAAGCATATACAGTCAATTCTCTCTAAACCGGACCACCTTATAGCGGTTTTCGTAATATAGTGGGTTTCACAAACCCGCCCGAGACCATTTCACTGCTAGAATCTTCCTCTATAACGGTGTTTTTATAACGGTTTTTTCGTTATACCGGGGGCGCAATGAATCCCCGACCAATAAATGTCTTTTGTTTTAACGGTTTTAGGCCACGCCCACATATGCTATACCGGTTTATTACAATTTCTGAAACCCCGCCATAAATTCCTTCTTACTATAACAGTGTTTAGGCCAAGCCCTCACACGCTATACCGGTTTTTCGGTAATTTCGAATCTCCTGCCATTGAAACCGCGTTTTAACAGTTTTCCTTATACCGGTTATTAGTTATAACGGGTTTTCTGGCTGCTTTTTGCTAAACCGTTATAGAGGGAACTGTCTGTAATCACGTCTAATAGTTTGCCGCTTCAAATAAACGCAAGCAACTTTGATATAATATTTACCGTTGATTTTAATTGCCGCAATATTTTGATGGCTATTGCTCAGCTTCGGAAGAATATCCAAACGTTTTCTATTAAATAATGGATATTTCAAGTAAATGTTATGACCCGATTAACGTCTTGATTCGAATTATTTGATTCGATTCATGGTGTCAAATCGAATCAAATTTTCAAGCATTTGAATTGAATCGAATCGAATTGAACAAAAAAAATCCGTTGAACAAAAAAAATTGATTCGTCGCCAGCAATAATGGCGCGTAATAAAGGCAGCTCAAATACGCTGAAAATTTTTACGGAGACTTCGGAAATGATTGTAACCTGAGGCAGAATTTGACTTGGTGCCTTGGTTGAGTCGGAATCGTCATCCCCTCCGGCGTCTTCGTCCTGGCGGGGCTGGCGCGGGCGCTCTTGCATGGTCATGGCGTCGATCTGGAGTTCCTTTTCCGCAAGCACGCGCAATGCCTTTGTACAATAAAATCAAATTTTCAGTTTTCCAATCAAAACATTCGAAATTGATTTTCTTGCAATTAAATTTAGATTTTGATTAGCTATGAAAATTAGCCATAAAAATTAATTCTCCAAACCTTAAACAAATTCTGTTTCAGCCTCGCCCCAATGTAATTCCTTGTCAGCTGTTGAATGACCTTGGCTTGGTTCATAAGCTCCCCCTTGGTCTCCGTCACCTCCTTCCGGACATCTGCCCGGATGTTATCCAGGAACTTCTGGTCGTTCATCTTGGCGTCAAAGTACTGCGCATGGGTTAAGGTCCCACACAGAATGATGCTAAGGACGCATGTGAGAATCCAGATGGCGGGAAAAGTTTCCCTCTTAGTGTGATTCATGATGTGAAAATTTGTTCAAAAAAAGTCCAAAACTAACGCACACACCCCTGCAACAAAGGATTGGAGGAGGCAAATAATTATTCAATGCGGAAAATGCCAAGCTTTTATATGGGAATTAAAAAAATGAGTATTGAGTGAAACAAAGATCTATATGAATATTTGATGTGGAGAAAAGCGCACTTGTGACATACTTTCGGGGATTAATAATTAGGCTAATAATTGAATCCTGAAAATGAGTCTATCGGCTCTGCGGGAATGTCATACCTTCGAAACATTGGGTGGTTGATCCAGATATAACTATAGACAATAATATATGCATATTAAATGCATACATAAAGGTATCTGGGTTGTTTCGCACTTTCGCACATGAACTTTCCCCCTCAAGTCTAGGGTCAATGTTATGGAATGGGATTGGCAAAATGCAAAGCAAAATGATGCTTTTTGCAGCCAACACCATTTCAGGGCTGGGTTTCTAAAGGCGGGATTTTAAAATAACTTCGGACGCCGGGACCTTTTTCGAATTTTTGCAAACGTTTGCGTGTACCCGAAAGGTTGCAGAGATGGTCAAAATACATCGTATTTAAAATGCATTTTTGCATTTTCTAATTGTATTTTCAAATACAGGTATTTTCTACATGTATTTTGTAAGTTGTATTTAAATATGCATGAGATTTTTTATAGTGTTTTGCTGTATGCATATTGTAACTAACGTATTTTGACCATCTCTGAAGGTGAGTGACCTCCATTACATACTTCAATATTTGCCGCCATACCCTGCGTGTAAATAGTAGCAATTCAATTATGTGTTTGTGTTAATTATTTATACGTTTGAGCACGCATGAAGTTAAAATGGGTAAAATGAAAGTTCTTATTCCTAAAAAGTATTTTGTTCATCGTCATTGACATGCTTTCAGGAAAGAAACTCGTCTCGTCGAAAGTGTTGCCAAATTTTCGTCGACACTTTACACAATGTATATAGGCAAGGGTATATATATTTCAATTGCACAATGCATATACCAATGCATATACAATATACAATGCATATACGGGTAGTCCATACGTGCATAATCAGTGCTAAAGCTTGAAATGAATTTTATCTTTCGAATATACTCACAAGCAGACATTTGTGGAGAACAAATTTCAAATGCTGTGAGAGTTTAGTTTAATAGTTTCAAAACATGTTTTATTTTGTATACTTATTTCCAGCCAACAATTAGTATGTTTTTTATTACATTTTATAAAAATATTGATATACATATATAATCCAAAGCCCCACATACAATCGCAACGTAATGCATTCCGAACTAAATTAAGGAAATGAGTTTAACAAGAGAATAGGGCATACAAACACCGACATAAGAAGTACTGCTATATTTTTATAGGTTTTCCTGTTAATTGCTTTTTATGAAATACATATTTCTTCTGCAATCCGACAACGACATTAGTCCGAGTCATCATCCAGATCAATCCCAGCAATTTGCCCCAAATTTTCCAGCAAGACAAAAGCCTGCCTTGCCCCTTGGAATAAATCCGGGAGGAACCGAATAATCTGAGTCAAGTTGAGTCTCCCAGAATCCAAATTACTGAGAATATCTCGGACGGAACCGAGGAAGAATCGGGGCTCTTTATTTCGCACCGACGGCTCCGCTTCAATGGCCGCCTGGACGACCTTCTCCTCCAGTTGGTACAGCTCCGGCTCCTCCTCGAAGAAATCCAGTTCCTCCAGCGGAGAGGCGGTCGTGGTTTTGGTTCGATTCTTTGGTTTTATCCGGTATTTCCCGGGCTTGTTCGTGGTGGATGTCGTGGAGATGTTCGTGGAGGCCTCGGATTTGAGGTCCTCCTCAAATTCTTCAGTGGCGTTTGCCGTCGTGGGAATTATCGTGGTTCTCCTCCTTCTCTTCGGTTTCTCTGTAGTGGCCTCTGTGGTAGCCTCTGTCGTGGTTGAGGCCTCCTTTTGACCCGTGAGGAGCTTGAAAACTCCTTCTACTTGGTTTCGAATGGCCTGCGGGGCAAGTTTGAAGGTTCTATCTACGACGCTTGTGATGTTAAATGTCCCGGTGAAGATTGCTCCGAGGATCTGCGCCACCTGCGGAAGGATGTTCGGGTCAAGGCCGGCCTCTTCGTCGTCCTCCTGGCGGGGAAAGAGCTCATGGCCATTGTCTGCTGCCACCAACGTAAAGAACTGCCCGACAAATTTTTAATGTTGTAAATGTCAATTTGAATTTATTAAACGACAATTTGATTTTCGCAAGGAATAACATCATAAAAAATATGAATTCAAATTCGAATTAAAATGCGTGTTTTTCCTAATTACTAATATAAATACAAATTTGAAATTCGGATATCTGAAATATGAATTCTAATTCCAATACAATTTTGTTCAAATATTCAGACATATGAATACGTATTCAGATACTTTTCGAATACTTTTCAAAATTTATTTCAAATGCAATCTGGCATAATTTGTAGCTGGAAATAAACGAAAAATCAATACACAGAATTACAAATTGTCTCCGAAACTCTGATTTTGCAAAAATCGATTCTTCTACGACAAAATAGTTATTATACTGCCAATTGAAAAAATCATCGTTACAACACCTTGATTTTTAAAAATATACTTGCCCGAAGGCGGGATTTAGCATCGTAATGAAGGAATTTTCGAATACAAATAAAGTATCGAAATCCAAATGTCAACTTTTGAATACGAATTTGAATTTCGCATGTATTTGTAATTATAAATTCAAATTAAAATATTTCCTGACAAAAATATGAATCGTAATTCCGATTAAAATACTGAAAAATATTAGTATAATTTCGATTTGAATTCCAATACCGATTCCGTTATCATGCCTTGGAATTTAGTAACTATTCCGCTCTAATTTCTCCGTCAAAGAGTAAATTTCGTGGTTAACAAATTTGTAATTTGCTAGAATTTTGGTCAAATTCGTAAGTGCTTCATCAATCTATTTGAAAAAAACTTACCTTGATTAAATTTCGTTCCAAAACCTTTGCGATGTGTGACCGCGCTTCGTCTGCCGCTGCCTGCTCTTCTGGCGTTAGATCACGCTTTTCAAATTTCCCTCCTCTCACAGTGACCTAAATAATTTAAAAAACGTCATTTAAATTTTCCATCTTCACAGCAGATTTTAGTGCGGCATACACCTTTTTATTACTCATTTCAAAATGTAGAAGCAACCACTATTTTGCAGTAAAAATTTAGCTGTTCTTACTTGCGTAGCCCCAAAGAGAACGACGACAGAAATCAGCGCCACCACCCACGATTTTCCCATTATGAGTACTGGAAATTTCTTCAGAGCCGAAAAAAACTGAATCTGAGCAACCGAATTTAAGTGCAGTCAATTTCCGCCTTCAAAATGGATCCAATAATTGTGGTAAAAGTGTTGAAAAAAGTATAAATCCCAGCACGCTTCAATTTAACGACATATTTTACTACAGAACTATATTTAAAGCGTTATTTTTCGATCTTATCAGCAGATCGTTCCACCCTCTGGAAACTGACTGCAAGGGATCAGAGCGGGCCGTCATAATTCCGTTGGACTCTTGTCCGTTACAGGAAGATAATTAATCTAATTAACCTAATTCCGTATATAAATTTCTGCTGGGATGACGGGTTCCACACCTGAGCATATTTTGACCATCAATGCGGCAATATTATGGAATTCCATATGAAGCCATTGTAATTATTATAACGGTATCATTTTGGTAGTTATTCATTTTGTTATATGTGCCGTAATTAGCGTTCATTCAACTCTTTTGGATCATATGCATCTGTATAGAGATATAGACATATCCGCCGACAATATTTTGGACGTGTGTTTGCTTGAATATATAATATATACAATTACATATATGCATTACGGTTTTGTGCATGTACAATACCGTAATGCGTAAGCGTTGAATAATAAAATTTCGCTTATTATTCTGGAAAATTTTGTGGGCAGAAATGTCTAATATACAGCTTGTGTCATGCCTTCCTGCGCCTGTGGCAGAGGAATTGAGTCTAACGATAACATGTGCATCATAGGAATAAACAATACATGAGCAAAATATTGTCTGTATATAATGCTGCAGTCGACCCCCTCTATAACAGCAACCTATCTGCACCAGAAAAAGTGCTCTTATAACGAACTGCTGGTATAGAGAATTAGTTAAAAAATATTAATATTCATTAATTAAGATTATTTTCAGGTTTAACTTTGATAATATTCCAAATTGTAGCAATATTCTCACAATTGGCTGTAATTATTTACATTTTGGTGAGAAAATACTAAAATTGTGCTGGAATAGAGTTCCCGTGCTGTTATAGAGAAAAAGTTAATGTTGAAGGGCTACGTGACTCAGGTGCTAATGCTCTTATAGGAAGAAAATGTTGTTATAGTGATAGGAATGTGAGCGAGGGAAGAAAATACTCTGCTGTTTTAGAGTAACTGCTGTTATGGGGAGTGCTCTTATAGAGAGCGCACCTTAGATGGTAAAGCTGTTGGGGAATTCAGCACTGCTGTTATAGAGTTAGTGTTCTTATATGGAGGGCCGGCATATGGGAGAGTTGTTTGTATGTATTATGTTTCAATTGCCTAATGAAACATTTGATTTATGTATATTTTTGCGACAACGAATTTTTTTATTTGTTAGGGTTTTCCTTTATGGTCCTTTTGCATGTGCACTTACTAACAATGCTCAATAATGTACTCGTGTGATACTCTCTTGACTGTGTGTAGAAATAAATGGGTGAGAGTTGGAATGATAGAGGTTTAACTTTGTCGTGCCGAATCTTTATTGACAATAACATAGATCAAAACAGATTTAAACTTTCAAATGGAATTGAGAAGAACCGAATCCTGAAACCGAATGACTATGTATCCATGCTGGGCATATGGATTAAATACAACTTTTGATTATGTGTAAGGTCGTTCAAAAATCGCTTTATTTTCCCTTTAAATATCGCTTTTTAAAGTTTTTTTATGCCTTTTATCGCCTTGTAAATATCGCTTTATCGCTTTTTAAAATTTTCGTTAAAAATGGAATATATCGTCGTTTAACAACTAATAGTGACTAAAAGCAAGTAAAACGAATGGCAAGGCATGTACACAACCGTGCAAAACGGAATAAGAGTTTTTTCTAAGCAGAATTTTATTGCGGACCTGCGAAAAAATTTCCCAGGATCAAAAATGTCAATTCTCGGTCGATCTGAATATAACACTCTTATTCCGTTTTGCGCGCTTGCGGGAACATAAAGTTTTTGTCCGTGAAAGCAAAATCAAAAAATCGATTTTCTTGAAAATTTGGAATTTTTAACTTTTTTTGAAAAAGCCGCCATTACTTACATAAAGTCAAAAATCGCTTTTATCGCGCTTATCGCTTTTGTCGCTTATTATTTTTGCAGTTTTAAGGTCACTAGAGTGCCATACATCGACCTATTGGTAATTCATGGTCTTACGACTATATTTCAATTTGTCGCTTTTATCATGCTAAAATCACCATAATTATGTGTAATAAAGTATTAAAGTATAACAACTCCGAAGGGACGGGCGAAAAATATTGTTACAGAGAAAAGTTGATATATAGAATAACATAAAATATGTAGCTTATATGTACGAGGGGCGGAAAAATCAATGCTGTTGTTCAGAAAAGTTGTTATAAAGAGACTCTACTGTAATGTACAATCTAATTATGAATAATTACATTTTCCAAGATGATCGTATGTATATCGTAAATGTCGGTCAGTGGATCCAATCAGGCCCGCATTTATTTGTACAAAATCTTGCCTACGACATAATCATTATTATGTATACTAGACTACGCGCTTTTTAAAAACGTCGGTCAAGGCTGTCAACGGCTGGGAAAGTTACAATAGAATAAGACGATGATCCTTGACCGTGATCTTATATGTGAATGTAACGTTAAGAATAATGGCTGATGCATGGAAGATGCATTCAGAAGCTATAGAATTGCATGCATGATGGACAATTTCTTTTGCATGCTGGGGAATATTTCAGAATATTCCCGAACAT
>JAQGBT010007766.1:0-10580 GCA_034698585.1 Disparrhopalites patrizii
AGAAAAATAGAGAGAAAGGAAGAGAAGATTACAATAAATAAACTCCCACACGGCTGCCTTGCCACATGACAAATGAGGAAATTGAGGTGGAAAGAAACAGCAGGAGAAATAAAAATATATAAATAGAGAGAATGAGAGGGACAAAGATAGAGAAAAATAGGGAAAAAGAGAAAAAGACAAAATGAGAGGAAAATAGAGAAATATAGAAAAAGAGGAAAATAGAGAAAAATAGAGAAAAAGAGGAAAATAGAGAAAGAGAAATATAGAGAAATATAGAGAAATAGGAAAATAGCGAAAAATAGAGAAAAATAGAGAAAAATAGAGAAAAAGAGGAATAGAAAAAAATGGAGAAAAAGAGGAATAGAGAAAAATAGAGAAAAAGAGGAATAGAGAAAAATAGAGAAAAAGAGGAATAGAGAAAAAAAGAGAAAAAGAGGAAAATAGAGAAATATAGAAATATAGAGAAAAAGAGGAAAATAGAGAAAAATAGAGAAAAATAGAGAAAAATAGAGATAAATAGAGAAAATTAGAGAAAAATAGAGAAAAATAGAGAAAAAGAGGAAAATAGAGAAATATAGAGAAAAAGAGGAAAATAGAGAAAAATAGAGAAAAAGAGGAAAAGAGAAAAATAGAGAAAAATAGAGAAAAATAGAGAAAAATAGAGAAATATAGAGAAAAAGAGGAAAATAGAGATAAATAGAGAAATGTAGAGAAAAATAGAGAAAAAGAGGAAAATAGAGAAAAATAGAGAAATATAGAGAAAAAGAGGAAAATAGAGAAAAATAGGAAAATAGAGAAATAGAGAAATATAGAGAAAAATAGGAAAATAGAGAAATAGAGAAAAATAGAGAAAAATACAGAAAGAGGAAAAAGGAGAGAGAGAATGAGAGGGAGAAAGAGAAAAAGAAAAGAAAGAGAAAAATAGAGAGAAAGGAAGAGAAGATTACAATAAATAAACTCCCACACGGCTGCCTTGCCACATGACAAATGAGCCTCCCGTTAAGGGACACATGACCGCTCCACGTTACACTAATGAGTCATTAGTGCGCCTTATCAGCTCCAAATCTGCAAAGGCCGTTTTTCAGCACCCCCAAAAATATAGTCAAGAGAGAGAGAGAGAGAGAGAGAGAAAGAGCCTCATGGAGTGAGGCAGAAATTGTAGAAAAGATACACACACGTAAGTAATTAATCTCTTTAGGAATTATCTCTCATTCTCTCCCTCTCCCACTTCCCATTTAATTCCTCCATGCCCAATTTGTGCCTGATTTTGTCAGTGAGACTGATTGATTATGAGGTTTTGTGTGTTGCAACGACCCTGCGAGCGACATAATAAATTTTGCATTAATATCATTTTCCCATTTAAAAGTCCCTTTATGAATGCTGTTTCCTGCCAAAGACAATGGCCATTCTCTCTGTCTCCCTCCGTATTTTCCTGGAGGTGAGACAAGTGGAAATAAAAAATGACGGATGGCAAGGACTCCAGTCCACATATGAACACATGGGGATACATATGGACGCATGTCTAGTAGGTGCTCCTACTCATTTCTATGCAGATTTATAGTGTTTCTTTGGCCAAAAATAAAAACAAAATAAATTAATATGTAATTACAAATTAAAATAGAAAAGCTTACCGTTTATGCTCAAGTTCAATGTATTCTGTTGGCCGTGTCAGTATTTAAAAAAATCTGTAGTAAAATTTGTTGGACTATTTAAATGTCTGGGATGAACATTTTGATGGGCACCAAGCACCCGCTTTGGGTTTGAATTTTCCCCCAGTAATAATTTCTGTAAAATAAAACAAACAAAAAATATACATCAAATTTGATTTTTTTAAATTTTGCGCGTCAACATTTTCCACGATTAAGAAAATTACTAAGAATAATTTATTTTTATTTAATTCACAAGTTTTTGCAAAAAATTCAGGCCTTTGAGCTTCTTCGATTTTCCCAATAATTAATTAATTATTATAAATTATTTTTAATTTCTTACAAAATTTTTGTTATTAAATTACGCGCCTTTGTATAGCTTGGATTAGGAGAAAATAACATTAAAATAATTTATTTATATATTTAATTAAATTAATTTAAACTTGTGACTTTGAATTTTCTGGTCTTAAAAAATTAATTGACAGCTTTTCCCCTCATTTTTATTAATCAAATTATTTTTGCACATTTCCCCGCGAATTTTCAAAAGTGGTTCCCTTGTAGTATACAATGAATTCAATTTTCGCTTGTTCTTCACCTGAATAAGTGGATTTTTTTTTGTAAATAATCAAAAGCAATAAAGTCCCCATTTATCACCTACAAATTGGTCATTCCCAACGGCGGTAAACGCAAAACAGAGAAAAAAAACAACCCAAAAGCTATATTCCCGCTCGTTCAAGTATGCAAAATAGAATAATAAGCCATTTTAATGAGACATCGCACACGACCCAACCTTTTCCTTCAAAAAAAACTAGGAGAGACAAAAGGAGGGAAAAAAAGGAACTTCGCATGATCGTGTAGGTACAAAACTTGTGTGCTTATTTGATTTTAATAAGAAAAGAAAATCTTCCAACTTCCCTTAACAAGACATGGGGAGTGACATAATAAAAGCAACAACTTTTAAAGAAGAACAATAAAGTGGGTCATGTACGACCCTTTTTTTTCTTCTCTTTAGACCTCTTCTTTTACCTACGGAGGCGACACACAAGTACTTTACACATATTTCTTCCTAATACAAATCATCTATTACACAGCTTATTACTACACAGAGACACTGAGAGACAAGATTGCACTCATTCAAACCAAATGATGAATACAAAAAATGCACGGCACGCAAATACAAGAAGATCATCAAGTATGCATGGGATTCACAGCAGGACTCGTACCTTGCTCCATTTCTTGTCTCGCTCTCTCTATCTCTCTTGATGCTCTTCTCTATTTGTGTCACTTTCAATCTTTTCTCTCTCTCTCTCTCTTTCCCTTTTCTATCTCTGTATGTCTCCCTTTTCTCTCTTTTACCTTTTTCTCGCTGCCTCTCTCCCTTTTCTCTCTCTCTCTCTCTCTACTTTTTTTTCTTTCTCTTTTTTCCCTTTTTTTTCTCTCTCTCTACTTTTTTCTTTCTCTTTTTTCACTTTTTTTTCTCTCTCTCTACTTTTTTTCTTTCTCTTTTTTCACTTTTTTTTCTCTCTCTCTACTTTTTTTCTTTCTCTTTTTTCCCTTTTTCTCTTTCTCTTTTTTCCCTTTTTTTCTCTCTCTCTACTTTTTTTCTTTCTCTTTTTCCCCTTTTTCTCCCTCTCTATATATATTTTCTCTCTGTTCCAGACGTTCTCTGGTCTCTGTCGCTTTCTTCTCATTGGTCTGGTTTTTTTTCTCTCTCTCTCTCTCTCTCTCTCTCTATTCGTATATTTCTCTCTGATCGCCTTGTTAATTCTGCTTAACTCTAAATGTTCTTTCTTCTCTTTGAACGTCTCTTTCTTCCCGTTTTGTCGCTGTTTGGCCTTGTTCCTACCGTTTTATCTCTGTTGATCTCTTTCTCTGTCTGGTCGTCCTTTCTTCCCTTTATTCAAGTTTGTCTCTATAAATTTCCTGTACTCCATCTGATCGAGGCTTTCTCCCTAAAGTTCCTTTACTCTCTCGGGTCCAGTTTCTCACTCTAAATTTCCTTTACTCCCTCTGATCGAGTTTTTCCCTCGTTAAATGTTCTTCATTCCCTTTGATCGAGTTTTTCTCTCTCTAAATTTCCTTCATTCATTTTTATCCCGTTTTTCTCTCTCTAAATTTCTTTTTGTCTCTTGGATCGCGTGTTTCTCTCTAAATTTTGTTTCTTCCTTTTGATCAAGTTTTTCTCTCCCTCTAAATTTCATTTCTTCCCTTTTACAGAGTGCTTTTCTCTCTTTAAATCTCCTTCATTCCTTTTCATCCAGTTTCTCTCTCCCTCTAAATTTCCATCATTCCTTTTGATCGAGTTTTTCTCGCGTCTTTCTCTCTCCCTAATTTTTCTTCTTCCTTTTGATCGAGTTTTTCGCTCTCTCTAAATTTCCTTTATTCCCTTTGAAGGAATGTTTTTCCGGTTCTAAATTTCCTTTATTCCCATTCATCGAGTTTTTTCTCTCCAATTTCCATTCTTCTCTTTGATCACCTCTTTCATATTACTGTTTGTTATTTTGTCGTGTTCCCTCCCTTTTTGTTCCGTGTGTATCTCCCTAGATCGGGCTCTTGTTTTATCTCTCCGTCTCTATCTGTCTGGTTCTTGATCCTTCTCACAGTCAGTGTCTTTACTTGATGGATATTTTTCCAGATCTCGATGTCTCTTTCTATACTTTTGCTGGTTTTCCAGTCCTTTGTAATTGCATATAACATTGATATTTGGTAACTTCAACGTCGTTTAATTGTATCGACATTATTATTTTAATCGAAATCCATGTGTGGATGATTAAATTACAAGAATATCTACCAATTCTATTTATTTCTCGTTTATTTCTCTTTCTCCCAATTTTATTTATTTCTCGTTTATTTCTCTTTCTCCCAATTTTATTTATTTCTCGTTTATTTCTCTTTCTCCCAATTTTATTATTTCCTTGCCTTCACGCTTTCCCCGCCACCTCCCATTTAATTGACACGGTCTCCCCATCTCCGTCATTATTATCTTCGCTCCCAAACACGCTTTCCCCCCTCTCCTTTTGTGTTTACATACGGAGATACAAAGTTATGCAAGGCCTCTCCGCTCCCCGTGATGCCTTCCTTTTATTGGTATTGGTGAGCGGAGTATATTATTTTTTAATCAAAGTATTTTTTCATTGAACGTGCTGATACTTGAAGATCTTCGGCACATTTTTGTCCACGGCAGGTGCTTCAACTTGATTAAAGGTGTCCCCTTTAATTCTCTGTTTTCATTGTTATCATATATTGTCCCGTTCATTACGCTTTTATTATTTTTACAACGCTTCACTCATCCTTCCTATCTTTTTAACTGTTGGCATTACCGCATCCTTCATCGTGGCTCTTATTTATTTACTTTTCAGAACCTCGGCTCCTTAATTTCCTTTCACTATTTCAACACTCACAACAAAGGGTAACAGTATTTGGGGGAGGCGAGGCACATGTGAGCTTTTATTTCCATGAAATCTCAAGTATTCCCTTTAAAAGCGGAGTTTTTTTTTTTTTTGAAGAGAATAGAAGGGTGTAGAAGACCCTTGAAATACATACGAAGGGAAGTGTGTGCTAAGAGCAGGAGAAGAAAGAAGAACAAAGTACTTGAGATTTTCAATTGGATCCCAATTTTATTGATTATATTGACAATTCCCAATTTGTTGACGATTCGTCGTGAGTCCTTGACACATGAGAGAGATGAGAGAGAGAGAGAGAGAGAGAGAGAGAGAGAGAAAAGGGAAGAGAGTAAAAAAGAACAAAACACATTTTAAAGAATAGAGCTAACAAAGAATAAAAGCGGATGAAATTAAATCATTTGCACGACGAAAGAGAAAAACCGACGGAGGAAGGACAAGAATGATAGAAGACGGCATCTGGGCATAATTTGAAAAGAGTGTGATGTGTTGTGAGCAGGAAAAAATTGCGAAAACGATACAGGTCCTGAGAGAGAAGAGATTTGAGAGAAAATTAGTAGGTAACGGACAAATAAGAGAACGAGATAAGGATGATGATAAATTAACAATCAAATTATGACCGAAGGAGAAAAATGGAAGGATAAAAGGAAGAAAGCAGAGAAAAAGAGGAGGAGAGACAGCAGGGAAAGGAGGTAAAAAGGGAGAAATAGAGAAAAAAGAAGGATAGGTAATGAAGAAGTGGCAAGAAATAGGGAAAAAGAAAGATAGATAACGAAGAAGAGACAAGAATTAGAGAAAAAAGAGATAGATAACGAAGAAGTGACCAGAAATAGAGAAAAAAGAAAGATAGAAGACGAACAGGAGAGAAGAAATGAGCGAAAATAAAAAAGGAAAAGAGCCAAAGAAGACAAAAAGTGAGGTGAAAAGAGCGAGAAAGAAATTTGAAAAGAAAAAGTGAGAGAGAAAAAACGAGAGGAACAGAGAAACAGCTAGATGGAAATCCAGAGAAAAGGATGAGTAGAAAAACGAAAAGACAAGGAAAGTGCAAGATGAGAGAAAAGGGGGGAAATATCAACAGAATAAAAAAGAGAGAAACAGAAATAAGAGATTAGGAAAATGAGCAAAAAAGAGAAGGCAAAAGAGCAATAAATAGAAGAGAAAAGAGGAAAAAATTGAAGGGAAAATAGCAAAAATGAGAAGGGAAAAGAGCAAGTAAAAAGAGAAGAAAAATAGAGAACAACGGAGAAGAAAATAAAAAGAGAGAGAAAGAGGAGAAGAGAAGAGAGAGAACGAGGAGAAGAGAAGAGAGGAAAAGAGAGTCAGAAAAAAGGGAAGAGTAAAACAGGGAAAAAGAGAAGAGAAAATTGCAAAAGCAAGAGAAGAAAAGGGTGAGAAAACAGGGACGATAAAGATTCAACAACGGATAAAATATTTAAAAAAATTGCCAGTATCCAAAAAAATAAATGGCCCTTATTGCCTTCTAATACATCTCACGCATCCGATACTGAAGAAGCTCACCCATCTGTCCATGCAGATGAAATAATGGTTGTGTAATAAAAAAGAGTAACTTTTAAAAGACTGACACGCTCCCCATCAAATACCTTGCATGTCCTTCCTCTTCATTAGTTATTGACAGGCGTGAGAGAGAGAGAGAGAGAGAGAGAGAGAGAGAAAGTGAGAAATGGAAAGGGTGAATGAGAGAGAAGTGCATCAAGAATCAATTACTAACAACCATTATTGCTCCTCTTCAACAATCCATTTGCGGATTAATAACGTAATAGCTTGGCGGGGGAGAAGAGCCAGTCACACCATCAATGTTTAGCAAGTGATTATTGCATGAGTCTCATCCTCCCATTCAAGAATATTGGATAGTCATCCACAGCCACTTTGGCCTGTAAAAAAGGGAAGACCTTTTTCCTTATCACGCATAAGACCAAGTCAATGGGCCACAGAACAAAAAAAAAATGGGCCACTATAAAACACTGCAAATGTATACCATATCGTAATGAGACATTTGGCAGGGGGAAATATTACAGAAAAAAAACGCATTATAATCACGTATATTTTTTACCCCTTTTTATTCAAGAATTATTTTGCGATTAAGCTCCCTCATTTCTTCTCATGGCTACAAATGGCCCCAAAAAACTGTGGATTGTCAGTCACAGAAGCCATTTGTTGATTTACCTTCAGGGTCATTTGTGAGGAAATTTTTTGGGGTAAAAAATTGCCATTTTCGAATTATTAAAATATTTATTTTGCAGGGGGAAAAATTATGATGATTGGCAGAGATTAGGAGGTAAAGGGTTGCCTTCTTTTGCTTTGTTTGCTAGACTTTATAATTGCGATCTTTTTTTCGATGGGGCTTCTTTCGTAATAGAACAGAGAGAAAGGAAGAGAGAATAAAAGAGGAAAATAGCTGGAAATGAGCAAGAGACGGCAGTTTCCTTTTTGTTATTACCATCAAGAAGTCCCACCGCTAATTTGTGACGGAGGGGAAGTATCAATTAGGGAAAGGGTTGGGAGGGGTTCTGGTCTATCTATAGGCGTACATATATGGATACATGCATATGTAAATGCATAAGGAAGCTGAGAGAAGATGATAATGATCGTAATCAAATCAAAGGGAAGCTTGATGGATGTGTTATTAATCTCATTAATGCACGGCGTATGTACCACGGCTTTCCTTGCTTTATACGACACAGTCATCCAGCAAGTTTGTGACGGATTTTGGGTGTGGATATTTTTGGCCTGAGGGCTTTTCTGGGGTTCTCTTGGTATATTAGTATGTATAAAGTCTTATATGAAATGGCGGATAGGAAATTAGTAGGCTGGGATGCTGTGGATTAGCAGGGAATTTGGGGGATTCGAATTGGGAAATGAGAAGATGGCCCATTTTAAAAGGGCCACGTGTTTGTGCGGGAGAAAGCGGGAGCAGAAATAACCTCTAGTTTAGGTCAACAGGAATAACATAAAATCTTTTGGAACATTTCTTTCGAAACATCTTTTCTATCATATTTGTTTTAAAGCTCTAATCGGGTGGGGTTTAAATACACGAATGGCGTTAAATGATACCATGTACACCTCGATGAATATGCCCCGCATGAATGCAAGAGGATAGGAATAGCATGAAGGAGACATAAAGACTGCATGGACAGGGAAAAAGAAAGAAACATCAAGACAAGGGGAAATAAAACAAGAGAGGGAGAGGAGACAATATAGAAAGGGAGGAAATGGAAGAAATAGAGGCAGAGAAAGAGGGAGAGTAGCGGAGAGAGAGCGAGGGAAATGAGGAAAGACAACACAGAGAAATATGCAGAAAGCTAAACTAAAAGGAACGAGGAGAGATGAAGACGGAGAAAGAAAAAGAGAAAAATAAAGGAAGAGACAGAAAGAGAGAAAAATGAAGAAACAGTTAAGAGTTAAGAGAGAGAGAGAGAGAGAGAGAGAAAGGAGGAAAAATAAGAAATCGGAGACAGCGATATGAAATGTCAAGAATAAATTAAATTACTAATTTTGCTACATTCACTTAGTTCCCACTTGTAATTGTATATAACCTAAATAAAAATACAAAAAACCCAGCAAGTGGCGTTGAGTAATAATATAAAACCACGTCTAAACGCTGGTAATCGCAATTAATTATCACTTAGTTATTCCGAAATAATTATCATTTAGTTTATTACGAGAAAGAGAGAAATAATAAGAACGAAAAAGACAGAGAAAAATGAAGAAAGAGAGAGAAAGAAAAAATTCAAAAAATTGAAGAAAGGTAAAAAAATAATACTGAACGGAAGAAAAAGAGTAAGTGAGAAAACGGAGGAAAGTGAAAAATGGTGAAAGAAAATTATAAAAGTAAAGAAGGAAAAAACGGCTAAAGAAAGACATAAAAATGAAGAAGGATAATAAACGATGAAAGAAAGGAAAAGAGAAAGAAGTAGAAAAGTGAAGACAAAGAAATAGGAAAAACGACAAAAATAGAAAAATCAGTAACAGAACGAAAGCCACTAAAAATAGAGAGAGACAGAGAGACAGAGAGAGCTGGAAACAGAAAGATTAACACGTACACACAAGAATGTAATCATTCCAACACAGTATCAAATAGCACCTACCCGAACAGGAAAGAAGCAAGGAGGAAATGAGAAAAAAAAAGTAAAATTAACAAAGACGGAAATAAAGATGTGGAAGTGCACAAAAGCCATCGAAGTGGCTCGTCCATTGTGAATAGATATACATATAGGGGGAAAGTGAGAGCTGAAAATAGGAAGAGACATCAACAACATCTCAAGAAGGAAGATGCTCAACAAAATGAGATCTTCCATCAAGATAAAAATTGCAGATTCTCTCAAACATTTTGTGCATAGCGATAACAATTTCACCCCTCATCTTCTCGAGATAGCAAGCCCACAAACAAAACATTGTCGACTGAAGTTGAGGAAAACAATGGAAAACAAATGTTACGTGAGCACCCACAGATACAGGGTGGGAGGGAGACGCAGAATTAATACGAGACAAACAGAGGAGAACAGAGAAAAACAGCAAGAAATAAAGAGATAGATAGAGAAAAAGAGAAAGAGAGAGAGAAAGAGAGAGAAGAGAGAGAAAAAGAGAGAAACAGAGAGAAAAAGAGAGAAAAAGAGAGAAACAGAGAGAAAAAGAGAGAAAAAGAGAGAAAAAGAGAGAGAAAAAGAGAGAGAGAGAGAGAGAGAGAGAGAGAGAGAGAGAGAGAATTCAGAAGCACTCCCAGCATTGTTCCCTCCAAATAAAGAGTCGCGGAAAGCCCGTAACTACTAATGAACCGCGCCTTTTGTCCACAGAAGGAAAAAAAAATTCATTGAAAGTCCCCAGTAAAAAAGGATTACTTCATAACATTCCACGCGCAATTTTTCAATAATTCATCATCTTCACCCTGTCTTTTAGTTCCCTCAACACACATTTGTAATCTTCACTGGCTTCTTCCTCCCCTCCTCCTCCTTGTGTTCAGCCTCCCAGAGATGAACACTTGTAGGACATTCTTGGGATGCGTGGACTAATAAGAGAAATTCTTTGGGGGAAACACAAAAATACTTGGCTATGCTTAATCAAAGAAGAGGATGGAGCCTGGATTTCTTCTCTTATTTGTCATTCCCATTATTTTCTTCCATCATCACCCTTAATCTCTGCTGTCTCTCTCTTCCTTTCACGTGTCTCTTCTTCTCTTATACTCCTTGTTAATCTCCTCTTGTTCTCACTCGCTCTTTTCTTAAGTTTTACAATTCAACGCCATTTAGTTTAAATTAAAATTTGTATTATTGAGTTTTTAATTTTTTTTTCAACCCTGGTCTCTCTCTCTCTCTCTCTCTCTCTGATTTGTTTTCCTCGTCATTTTGCTCTCAGTCTTTGTTAACTTTTTCAAACGTCTCTGTTCTCCTTTTTTGACTTGTTCTCTCCCCACATCTTACATCTCCTTTTTTCCTGTCTCAATTATTTTCTTTATTTTCATCCACTCGTCCAGATCTCTCTCTCGCTCTCTCTCGCTCTCTCTCGCTCTCTCTCGCTC
>JAQGBT010007767.1:0-10580 GCA_034698585.1 Disparrhopalites patrizii
GACTGTAAAATTCAATTCGATTGAGCCTCCCCCCGAATGGTACTATACCTATACATATGCAGGAATTTAATATGTACATAACATACATATGTACTCCATTGTATGTACTGTAGCGTAATATATCGCCAAAAACTAAAAACACATGGGTACCAAATCCATAAAAGCATAATATAAATGTGTAAATTGTGTCAATATTCCTTCGTATAAACACAGATTATGCAAAACAGTCCTGAAGTGGCTACATAATAAAGATCGAAATCGATGTTTCATTCGATTTTTACGAATTCCGATCATTAAATTCGGATTCTGATTCCGATACAAATCTTGCATTGATTTTTTTTCGAATTCGGATTTGGATGATGATTGTTCAAAAATTCGGATTAATTCCGATTACCGATTCGGATTTCGATTCTGATCTCCATCCCTGATTTCAACGGCCACTTACCCCCTCTCACATTATACAACTTGAAGGAAAAACAATTCTGGAGGAGTCCATATACAGTCGACTCTCTCTATAACAGTCCCCTGTATAACAGTACTCTCGTTATAACAGCAGCAAAAAATTCTCCCCTCAAAAACTTTCTCCATTTGTTAACATAGAAATGTGTGTTTTCTATAACAGTTTTTCCCTATAACAAGCGAAATTTGATGCTTTATAGTATGCTGTTATAGCGAGAGTCGACTGTACCTATGGTGGAACAGAAGCGATTAAACAAACGAAAAAACGTCGGCTCCGATAGACAAGCTCTGGGGCAATCATGGAAATAAATGTAAACAAAGAGAATGGCACTTGGACAAAGTGACAGCCAACTGAGTTGTTCACATGTTGAAGCACAACCTAAAGGAGGTATAAGCAAAGTAAATATATATGTATATCTGTACTATATTACTTATATAGTACGGGCGTACACATATGGAGGCATATGTATGTATGTATATGCACGTGCATGTGAGAAGGACTGAAAATGTTTTCTTCGATAACGACTTAAATTTTTTCGGAATTTTCCCAATTCTCGGAAAGTCTCAGGACATTTGTCAATAAAAAAAACACGCACACACATCGTTTTCCATCACACATCGCTTTGACATTGATGGAAGACAAACCGACCGAATGAAGGTCTACATTATGTGGGTCCCTGAAGACTCCGGACTGTTTGTCGTCATCCCATTGCAAAGGCTTTATGTATGTACACGACAAAAGGGGAGGGAAGGACATCAATCAGATTGTGTGTATACAACATGCGTCCACACACAATTTAGACTTCCTCAAAAAAGTTGATGGACAAAAATGAAGAGTCCAAGATGGGAATGTCTTTGTTTTTGCTTAATGTGGATGATGGATGTGGGATCCTTTATTATTGGATGAGGGTGAAATAAAAATTGGGACAAAAGTGGAACGTAGGGAGTAGCAGTCATGTATGTACATTATTAAATGAGTAACAGAGATGGCAATGGAAAAAAGAAAACCACAATATAAAAGCAATACGTAGCTATCTTCAGTACAAGCGCAAAATACCAAAAAAAAATACCAAGAGAATTAAAGTTGAAAAAGAATTGTGCGAATTTGATTCCATAACATTTTTACCTACATAAAATACATGATATGGAATTTCAGTATAAAAATGAATGGTAGAGTCTTCATAGCAGTCTGAAATATACAACTTATTTTTATTTTTGGTTCTTATTTACCTATATTATCGCAGAAACTCTCAGTCAGAACTACATGAAGCTGTTCATAATTCAAGTTTTTTCTTTGGGCAAGTAAATGATCACTTGGAATTCAGTTTTACAGTACTTTAGCTTAACTTATATTATTTACCTTTGATTATAATTATTTAACTTTAATTATATTATTTACCTTTGATTATAATTATTTAACTTTAATTATATTATTTACCTTTGGCTATAATTATCTAACTTTAATTATATTATTTACCTTTGACTATAATTATCTAACTTTAATTATATTATTTACCTTTGATTATAATTATCTAACTTTAATTATATTATTTAACTTTAATTATATGCATTATTTACTTTATTCAAAGTAAATAAATCTAAAAAAAAGAAGTATAGTAGATTTAACCTAAAATCGAGAAAGCGAAATTAGCGGACTAAAAAAGGGAAAGACTTAACCGAAAAGGAGAAAGCGGAGATAATTAACGGAAAAGATAAAGCAGATGGAGAGTTAACGGAAAAAGCGAAAACAAAGAAAGTTAATGGAAAAAGAGAAAGCAAAGAAAGTTAACTTGAGAGGGAAAGAAAAGTGAGCTGACTAAAAGAAGTGAAAGCAGAGTTAATCGAAAAATCAAAAACTAATAATAATGAAAACACAAAGGTTGTGGGAGCAAAGATAAGAGAAAGTACAAACGGGAAGCAATAAAAATGAGAGAAAAACAAAGGAAAAATTGAAGATAGATAAAAGTACGGAATGCAAAGCATTTTTAATGAGAGAAAGCACGAAACAAATCAAACTTGAGAAACATCATAAAAAAATAACAAGCAAGGCTGGAAGAAAGCACGAAAAACGTTAGAGAGAAAGCACTAAAAGGGAACATCACAGCGCATGTTGTAAAAATAAAAAAATAAGAGAAACAACACAATACATAACGAGTGCAAATACACACGAAAAGAAGAAGCCAAAGAAAAGAGAACTTTTGCCAAACCATGAGAATTGCTCAGAAACAAAATATTTGAAAAGGAGAAAAGAGTTCTTGTCGAAACCTAAGAAAACACAAAGTCCGTCAATTTCAGACAGAAGTTAATCTTTGAGCTTACTAAAAGAATTCACAGAATATAGTTATATGAAAGTACTTCAACGAAAACCCTACAGTCTGGACAAAATTGGTTTACTAGCAGGAACAAAATCCAGTTCTTCAGAATGTCTCAGAAATCATTGACTCGAAATTCGATTCGTGGACAAGTATTGTAAGGTGACATAATACAGCTTTGACATTACCTTTCAAATCTATACGTACAGTTAAATCGTATTAAATGGCCCACACAAAACTTTCCAGAGAATCGTGTGGCTGACACAAGAAGTTTTGTTCCAAATAAAATTAATTCCAAGAAATCATTTCCTTCCTGTTGTACTCGGAAAAGGTGGGAAATTGCAAAAACAAGTTTCCCCACGTGCCGGAGCTTCAAGCATTGTCTGGTTTAAATACAAAGAAACTTGCGCTCACATTTTTGAATAACATCCCTTGTGACAATCAAGTCAATTCTGGAGAAAATTATGTGAGTATATTTTTTGAGGAGACAGAATTCTCCCTTCAGTTTGAATTAAACACAGATATTGCCCAAGAACTTTTTTTTGACAAAATACAGTCCGCTCTCGCCGGAGCTGGGAATATTTTCAAATTGAAATTACCAGTACCAAATATATTCCTCTCACTCAGTAGCAAGTAAATCCTTCAACTATTGTGCCTACGAAGCTGCAATTATAAAGTACTAATTACAATTACTTTTGCCATTTTACAGTAAGTACAATTACAAGTTCCAAGTATATACTTCAATTACTTTTACAATTAGCAAATTACTGAACAATAATGCTTGATAATACGACTATGTATAATTAATTTCGGATACCGATTTCCAATCCTAAATTTTCATCATTTAATGTCTACACAATATTCTTGATATCAAGAAATCTCTAAAATTTGATCAAAAATTTGATCAAGAATTTGATCAAGAATATTGTTGGAAGTATATAGCGCATGTTTCCCGGAAAACGTAACCGGGTTAACTGCTTATAAGGCGTAGTCAGGAGATCACTAGCTCGTTCGAATATTAAGACGTCAAGCTTTCTGAATTGATAAGAATTGTGATTCCAAATAGTTCCGTTTAAAAATTACGGGATATGAAACGCGTGCAACAAAATCACATGTTTACATATGGGGGTTAACAAATCAATAAAATACCGTTAATTACATTGCATTCAAGGGGTTTCTTCCAGTATAATTAAAATTTTTCCGATATTTCTGGAATATAAATGAAATTTTCTATTTCGCTTCTAGTTTTGCACCGATTATTTTCAAGACTTTTCACGAACGGTGCAAATTAAACTAGAGACTTTTTTACAAACGCTGGCTTTTTACAGGCGCCTGGAGACTTTTTTTGATGACCACAATTTTCAGTCGATTATCTAATGAGAAATCCTATCTACTTTCACGCAATTAGCAATTGACGAGCGGACTTACTTGGATTCAAACAACTGTATTCGCAATATGCAATTTTCGGAATATCTGACAATAGTTAGAACCGGTGTGTGTTAGAAAGGAAGGACGCCAAATGCTTACTACCCATGCTTAACGTACAGCATACCATCCCCTGCCTAAAAAAATAAATGCGAATTAGCACGGGCTGTAATACGTATCTTTGTTTAGGCTACTGCGTTTCCAAAATTCGGACGCACACCGACCAAAAGTACTCCGGTAGCAATTTCGTGCAATGAGGTTTCGTATGAATCCTGTCAACGTGTAGCCAATGAGGATGAAGTATCAGAAATGTTCTACCACTAAAAACTATCGGATATATTTGACGACGATAACTACAGATCGTAGCATGTTCTGAAAGGACTACGCGGATTTTCCACCAGAGCAAATTTCTGCCATGCAGATTCTCGCCATTTTCTGCTATACATGTACAGGAAGTGCTAAAAATGCCTTACTATTTTTGCATTGAGTTTATCATTTCCACGATCATATTCTTTCTATTCGGAATTTGCAAGAAAAAGGACTTGAGCCGTTTTGGAACAGTACCCTTCATATGGCAAGTTTGGAGAAATTTTTTCGTATACACAATGTTTCGTCGGAGAATTTCAATTTCCCCTTTGTGGTTAATACAAACCTTCTAACACTCCAGATTATGCCAGGGTTTTCGAGACAAGATGCTCTATAAAGTACTTCTCTCCCATGTTTTCGATATATTGCAATACAATCTATTATTAATGGCGAAAGCAGGTTGAGAGAGAACCTGGAAAATGCCTATTAATGGCCGCCACAAGCCTCCTCAAGGTCGTGCGAGACCTGCATCCTGTCAGTATGGACGACAGGTGGAGAGATGGAACGAAAAAAATCAATGTGTGGGCAATCTTTTCGCTATTAAATTGAGATTAGTGGAGTCTCTTCATAACAGCACCCCTTATAACAGCGTGTTCTCCATAACGTCATGAAATTCCCAGCACTTTGTACGGAGAATACATAATAATTGTGTTCTCTATAACAGCATTCCTGTTATAACAGCAAAATTTTGGGTTCCCTTGAATGCTGTTATAATGAGACTCCACTGTAATCCTAAAAATACCAACAAAGAATATTTTTCTTCATTATTTAGCTGTCAACACCTGACGCCGTGCACGATCTTGGGAATATTATTTATGGAGGGAGACGTGCGCACGCCAATATTTACAATGGACGTTCTATTCCTTCTTCCTTTCCAGATTCAAACCGGTCTAGGTCTTTCATCACTGTTTGTGTCATTGGTGCTGCAGTTTTAATTTTGAAATTTCTCCGGTGTGGACGGAATTCCTCCAGATGGAAAATTTCTCCTACTTTTATAAAGAAAAATATATATGTACGGTGGACTCTCTCTATAGCAACTCTCCGTATAAAAACTGTTTCAAAGCATCAAATTTCGCTTGTTATATCGAAAAGCTGTTATAGCGAACAGAAATTTCTATGTCAGCAATTGGAGAAAGTTTTTGAGGGGAGCATTTTTTGCTGTTGGCATAGCAAGAGTTACTGTTATAAAGGGGACTGTTATAGAGAGAGTCGACTGTATTTCAAATTCGCACTAAATCGTTGATGCATCCATAAGACCGAAAACAAATTAACGTTTTCACAAATCACGTTTTGGCTCTCCTAGAAATCCGAAATACAACAAAGTCTTTCCGAAATTTCCCGTGTTTTTTAAATACAAAATACATTGATGAATGTTGCGGTTAGTAATTTCCAAAACAAAATGGCAAATTGCAACTAAAAAATCTTCGAATTTTCCAATACAATTTATAAAATAGAAAAACGTTTTTTAAACACAGCTAATTGCTATAGTATGTAAATCGTATCAAAAATCAGTATAAAAAATAGCACCTGGTTTCAAATTAAAAATGGAAACTTTATTTTTCAGGAAAAGCTCCATACTTAAGCACGTGTGCAAATACTCCCTTCGTCCAACATCAACTGATTCGTGTATTCCAGTTGTTGAATTTTCATTGAGCACCGTTGATCCATTTAAGCTATGAAAGAAATAGGTATAAAGAATTTTAATTAATTTTGCCTATCTGCCATATATAAGGCCATATCACATGTATTCATCTCCTACGCACATATAAATGCATTAGTTTTGCCCTCTTCAGCCCCACTTTTATTTCATGTTCCAGGAAGGGCACTTCCGGGAAGGGGAAGAAGTTGGAACTAGTCGTGCTAAAACTTTGCTATTGCATCTCCCGTAATTCAAAATTCTATTCAAGGAACATTTGGTCGTAAATCACAAAATATATATAAATATACATATGAAAATTCTACCAAGAAAAAAATAAAAATCCATGCATAAAGAGGGAATGTCCCCTTAAAAAGAGGTTGAAAGTAGTGCGTGAAGAATTCTTTTTCTTTTACATGATTCCTTCCCATTTCCTAAACATGCCTGAATCTCCTCTCGAGGATGAAAGGGAGAGTTTGTTCCTCGCACACGAATTCATTTCCATTTCATTTATTTTATGAGATGCTCCGGCCAAGGAGAAATATGAAGATGAAATGCTAACTTTAGTCGTTCCAAAGACTGGATTTTGTCCGTCAGCTCTTCTACGCGGTGGATATTTCTGCAATTTGTTTACAACCAGAACCAAGCACGTGCAAATATTTTTGTTCCACTTTGACAAGTTAAAAGTTCTTAATTTCGTAGGAAGTTCATATCTCCAATTTAGAACTCGCAATTTAGATTTCTCCGAAATCCCGGTTAGTAATTTTTAATTTTGAAAACGCTAAATTTAGTTTCCGCAGCTTTGCAATTAGTTAAATTACTGAAAATGCGATATTTAGCCAAATAATTAGCCTGATAAAAATATATTCATGCTTGTAGTATTTTTTGCAGGAACATTTTACCCCTTAACGCTTTGATCAAACAATCTTAGTAGTACAAATTTTGTGAAAGCCAGGATTTTATTGCAAAACTAAAGCTAAAAAGGTACATCCTCATTCTGAAGCAGATGTACAGGCAATTGCCTCTATAACGGCTTAGCAAAAAGCAGCCGGAAAAACCGTTATAACGCATAACCGGTATAAGGAAAACCGTTAAAAAACGGTGTTAATGGCGGGGGATAATAAATTACCGGAAAACCGGTATAGCTTGTGAGGGCGTGGCCTGAAACCGTTATAGCAAAACGAAATTTATGGGGGGAATTCAGAAATTTGAAAAAACCGGTATAGCATGTGTGGGCGTTGCCTAAAATATAGTTATAGCAAATACTGTTATAGCAAAAAACATTTATTAGTCGGGGATTCACAGCTTCCCCGGTATAACGAAAAAACCGTTTTAAAATAGCTGTTATAGAGGAAGATTTTAGCATTAAAATGGTCTCGGGCGGGTTTGTGAATACCGTTATAGTGAAAAAACCGTTATAACGAGGTTCGTTATAGAGAGAATTGACTGTATTAATTCATGAGAGTTTCCCGCGCCAAGTTCAAAATCAGGAGGTTCTCCCAATTTCAATTTTGACTTGAAGGACAATCGTACAAACATCTTACAGTCAAGTTTACATTTTATTCCTATAAATTCGATTTTTTTCTCTAGAAATTAAGCTTTTAGGCCTTCAATCTAGAATATTTTTGATCGAGAAAATATGCAGAATTTGTTTGCAGCTAAGAAAATATATGCAAAATATGCAGAATTGCAGAAAATTCTAGCTAAGCAAAATAAATCCATTAATTACATGCATTAAAACAAATTTTGCCCTTTTAGTGTTTAAAATGTGACTTATTTTACAATATTTACGTATTGGAAATTTACCCTATTGTTTCCATTTTTGCTTGAACTATGCTTTTTTTCAATCAAATGCTTTTTTAGTGTTCTTGATACTCTATTTTTGTTTTTTTTCTGCAAAAGTTGGCCTGAAAATGTCTAAAAAAAACCAGTACATACTCACAAAAGCGCACAATCATCTAAAACGAATTATTTCCGATTTTATGTATCAATTCATTTTCAGCCTGTGACTATACAGTCGACTCTCGCTCTAACAACACCCTATAAAGCATCAAATTTTGCTTGTTATAGCGAAAAAATGTTATAGAGGACAGACATTTCTATGTTAACAGTTGGAGAAAGTTTTTGAGGGGAGCATTTTTTCCTGCTGCGATAGCGAGAGTACTGTTATAAAGAGGACTGTTATAGAGAGAGTCGACTGTACAGTGGAGTCTCTCTCAAACAAGTCTCTTTATGACAACATTTCTGTGTAACAACTTCATTTTTCCAGCCCTTCGTACATGTAAGGTGCAAATTTAAAGTTCTATATGACAACTTTCCCGTGTAACAATATTTTCCCCTTCCCTTCAGAGTTGTTATATAGAGACTCCACTGTAGTAGTAATAATAAAGCCGGAAAAGTATACTTAAAAATATGCCAAAGGGTAAAATATTAAAATAAATAAAATAAGGGAAGAAATTATTAGCGAAGGGAAGGAAATTGTGAGAACAGGAGCAACTGGAGACTTAATTTGTCTGAGCGCAAAAAAAACCGTCTGAGGATATACATTCTGTCTGAGCAAGCTCAGCCCACACATAGATGTGGCCCCAATAAATATAATTATTATTATTTATGATTAACCATGGCGACGAGAGGAGATGATGATAACGAGGAGGAGAATCATCTATGTATATGTAAGTCTTTAATTGTATATGTATATGTATTGATTAAATCCGAATAATTCGAGAACTAATATCTACACGTAATATGACTGCATAGCAAGTCTCTACTCCGGAAATCCTGGAACGGCATGACTTTCTCCAAGTTACAGAAGATTTCTTCCTTCTTCATTACAGAATACGAAGAATTCAAATTATCTCACACTTGTCCAGTTGATCTTATTAAACTTGACAAGATCGAATCCAAAAATGAGCAAATCCAGCATGTTTCCGCCTTCCTTCTTGAGAATTGCTTGAGAGAGAAAGCAGCTCATTGCTTTCCACCATTGGAATGTGTGTGCTCTTGAAGAAATGGCAATTCTGGGAATCCAATTATGAAAATCATGTGGTGCTCCACCAGCTGTCACTCATTAAAATTATCTATGTCAGTAGCATTTCCCAGATATTATCCCGGCCCTTGTCATCTCCAGGATTCCTCCCAGGCACTGATGACAGCGTCAAATGATATGGAGAAACCACTCCAATATTCATTCTGATAATTCCGTTTTAGAATTGATTTTCCCGAACTTTTCCACCTCCTCAAAATTGGACTACGGGATTATTTTATTTGAACATCCCCGGAGGCTTTCTCAATACTTGCTGTAAAAAGTCATTTTAGCTCTTACCACAATCGTGCGTGGAATTATGTTGTTCTTTGTAGGCATGTACATGTATATGTATATCTGTAATGTATATGTACATTCATAGTATGAACGTATACGTATGGACCCTGAACCTGAAGGAATAAATGAGAATTCACCTGCATAAATCCTTTTGGAAGTGCCTTGGAAATTAATAAAAATTAATCCTTGTCCCCGTTAATCCTTCTGGCGAGCCATTATGTACTCGGGCGTGAAGGGATTATATTCTGTAAATGCTGGACGCCAGTTTTTGTAGTTTGTAAGAGATGGCTTCCTCCACTCTATTTGTAAGTAGAATTAGCTGATACCACTGGATGTGTAGATACCTATACATATGTTTATTCTGTATATAGTTACACACATGAGATTTCATTGCAAGGTAAGTACATACAATATGTAATTACGTATATTATATACGCAGGTGTACGTATCGAAAAGTGCGTAATTCACCCGCTTTTTTCGGATATCGGATCTAACCTCTATGAAAAGCATTTATGGGTGAAAGGAGTTAAAATCGGATGTAAGATAGAAAAAGTTTTCTGCCTCTGCTGGTGATAGCAATGATTAATTTTTAATCAGCAGCTTTTATACAATGAAATTCTAGGCAGCTTAAATTCCTTAAACGATGTGTGTTCCTTACACATTATGTGATCTAAATTAAAATAGTCTACCCAAAAATTTAAATCCGCATAAAATGATATTGAAATTCATTTAACTGTTATTATCATGATTATTATTACAATTTTTATTGTAATTCGGGGCAAGGGACGGAGTATGTAATGTAAACCGAAAATTATGTCCCGCTTTATCAATACATTATACGTGTTTGTGTGCATTTCTTTAGCCCTGAAAACATTGGCTTTTGCTTACATAAAAAGTATACCGTTTTCAAAAATGCAAGAAACCAAAGTTCAAAATGAAATCAAACGTTTTGATCATTAGTTTAAATTGAAATCAACCATTTTGATCAGCAATTTAAATTGAAATCAACCATTTTTATCAGCAATTTAAATTGAAATCAACCATTTTGAAATGAAAGAAACTA
>JAQGBT010007768.1:0-10576 GCA_034698585.1 Disparrhopalites patrizii
TTTTCCCTCTGTCCTTCTCTCTTTTTCTCTCTCTCTTTTTCTCTCTCTCGTTTTCCCTCTGTCCTTCTCTCTTTTTCTCTCTCTCTTTTTCTCTCTCTCGTTTTCCCTCTGTCCTTCTCTCTTTTTCTCTCTCTCTTTTTCCCTCTTTCCTTCTCTCTCTCTGTTTCCCTCTCTTTCTCTTTCTGTTTCCCTCTCTTTCTCTCTTTGTTTCTCTTTCTGTTTTTCTCTCTTTCTCTCTCTTTTTCCCTCTTTCTGTTTCACTCGCTTTCTCCCTTTCTGTTTCACTCTCTTTCTCTCTTTCTGTTTCACTCTCTTTCTCTCTTTCTGTATCTCTCTCTTTCTCCCTTTCTGTATCTCTCTCTTTCTCCCTTTATGTTTCACTCTCTTTCTCTCTTTCTGTTTCTGTCTCTTTCTCCCTTTTTGTTTCTCTCTTTCTCTCTTTCCCTCTCTTTCTGTTTGTGTCGGTTCTCTGTCTGTTCCTCTCTCTCTCTGTTTCTATCTTTTCTCTATCTTTTCCTCTCTCTCTGTTTCTCTCTTTTTCTCGCTTTCTTTCTTTCTCTTTTTCTTTATCTTTCTGTTTCTCTCGTTTTTTTCTTTCTCTCTCTTTTTCTCTCCAACTTCCTTCCCTTTCATCTTTTTCTCTCTTCATTTTCTCCGTTTCCCTCTTTTCGTCTGTCTCCTTCTTTTTCTCTCTTCATTCTATACGTTTGGCTCTTTTCATCTGTCTCCTTCTTTTTCTCTCATCATTCTACTTCTCTCATGATATGCTGTACCTCTCTTTCTTTCTTCGCTGTATTTCTTTCCTCTTTCTCTCTCTGTCTCTCTCTTCCTTTTCGTTCCCATTCTTTCCCACCCGTTATCTCGCTCACTCTTTCCCCGTCCTTCTGTCTTTCACGTTCTTCCTCTCTTTCCAACTCTATCCGTTACTCCTTCCACCATCCATATCAGTCCACACATATATTATTCCTGAACGGAATATTATGATCAAGTGATTGAGACCTGGATAAGGGATTGAACCTTGTGGGTCTACCTTTATGTACGTGAATGCTGACAACACATGTACATTACTTATGTACGTATCACCGCCAGTACATAAGACTTAAGCCCGACCTCAATAAACCCCTGTCTGTCCCCCAGCAAAGAGATTTGGTTGAAAAGAGAAAGTACGATCTATGATCGCTCTGGAGTTATCTATCTATACAGTACAGTATACTCCCAAACCCCAACAAAATATAAACAGACATACATTACATGCTTGTAGCGCACACAACCTTAGGACAAATGCATTTATAGGGTGAATAATAAGCTTCAGATTAATTCTATTTGATTCTCCATGAATTTCACCCCACAGTGGGTGAAATGGACAACTATACGGACAGAGTCTCCTCCAGGACACTGACATATTGGAATTGCTTCTCTGGGTAGTAAGTAAAATGCTACTTGAGACAAACATGGTATTGATGGATACATACATGGTATTATGGGTGGGTTTTTTTTTCGGACCGTAATTGAGAGAGGGAGACAACGAAAGAGAGACAGACTGAGAGAGAGAGAGAAGAAAAGAGGGAGACACAAGGGCTAAACAATGACGACAGGAACTTACAATAATACTCGTAGTAATTCGTAACGGGGATACAATGGAACAGCTGAACATTTATAGGAGTAGCAACGTCATTGTTTGTGTCACCCTCCGCAAGTTGTAATTGATGGGAGTAATAATACTCTCTGGCCTTTAGAAAAGAGGAGAGCTACACCCTCAATAATGCTGGGGGGGGGGGGCTTGTGTGCAACAATAAGCATGATTACAGCTACTGTATAAGCCCTTCTATATTACATATGCTACTCCCACTGCGGAGGAATTTGTCCAAAAGATCATACACACCAAAAGCACGCACTCTTGACCAAGATTGAAGGTGAATGATTGGAAAGGCCAGGAAAGGAGAAAAGAATATCCTCAAAGTGATTGCCGAAGTCGTGGTAAGTCGGCACAAGAATTCATTTTCCATGTGGAACACACACACAGACAGAGAGATAGAATGAAAGAGGGAGAGAGACGGAGCGGGAGGGAAAGAGAGAGAGAGAGAGAGAGAGAAAGGAAAAGAGAGGAAAATAAAATATTCTAAAAGCCATTTCATCTGGCTGTAGCTAATCGAATTCTTTCCGTCCGTAGCAAATCCCTTCAGTATTTCCAGGGTTCCCCCTTCAGTCCTACAAATATATATGAGTACACACATTTTTTTTTCAGGGAGGAGATGGGGAGAAAAAAGGAGCGTCTTCTTTAGTATTTTCACTTGTTTTACCTTCCACCACTATCTAATGTATACATAAAGAAGGGAATCTCCCAGGAAAAAGGCCTTTTAACCATAGGGGATAATGTGGACAGTTTTTCGTGTAGATACCACATTTGTATGTATGTATATGTATAAAAATATGTATGCTACCGGTTTCTTTTATACCAGGACCTTGATGTATATTCGGTACTTGTATGGGACAAAAAAGTACGTATTTATTGTAGAGAAGTTCAAATAAGTCTGGCTGAATTCATTCAGATTTAAATGTAAACGGTGGTGAAGGGACGTTGGAAGAAAATCCAAGATTATACCAGGACCGGCCCTTTTATGCTGCCAATGTCTTGCGTTTTCATTCTTCTAGGCCGAAAAAAATCACTTCCTTTTTCCCCTTTTTATTTGGTGTCTTGAAAAAGTTCTTTTTTTTTCTGATTGCAAACTACTACACTACTACGACAACAAACTTCTCCAATTGTTTCCAGGGAGGGAAAGAGAGACTTGGAAAAAAAAAGTTGGCAAAATCGACAAAATCTCCCAGGAAAATCTCTTGCTCCTTTTTTTGATATTCTATGCACTGTCTTTTCTTATCTGATCCCGTATTTTGCCAACCTGTTTAACCCCGGGAAATCCTGGGTTCAGTCAATGTCTAACTCTTTAGGGTAATAAGCCCCCCAATGATACTTTTGATTTTTAAACTTTGCTCTCTCTCTCTCTCTTTCCGTTTTTCTTCCTTTTATCTCCTCGTCTAGTAAAAAGTTTTTTATTCCCTCCGGTATTACCACCCAAATAATTCCCTATTCAGGAGGAACAAAATACAGTTTGGAAGGATAAAAAAACAAAAAAAAAACGCGCACGTTCACACATATGTACACAGAGAAAAAAGTTTTCAAAAGCTCACTCAGAGCCAACAAGTTATGTGCTGGATCAACTTTGAAAGCTGTCAAGTAATTATATTAGGTATATGTATAGAATGTCTTTTTTTTTACGTTCCAAAACTTTGCTCAGATCCGATTTTTTGTCCCCTTTGGATTTACATACAATCGCAGTACGTATTTGAACATGAATAGTTTCATGGAGAAGTAAGTACCGTGTGAATGTCGTACAAAGTACTCACACAGCCTTTTTGGCTCATCTTTCCAACCTGCAGATATAGAAACCTCACGGAGAGCACAGAGCCGATTTGAGAGGAAATAGAAAGAGTGACAGACTGAAAGAGAGAAAAACACAGCGTGAGAGATACAGGAAAAGAGAATTTAATAAAAACAAAAAGCAGAGAGAGAGAGAGAGCAAAAGAGCGTGAGAGACTCAACAAAAGAGAGCTTAATAAAGACAAAAATCAAAGTAAGACAGCAAAAGAGATATCGAAAGAGCACTAGAGAGACGGCAAAAGAGATATCGAAAGAGCGCTAGAGAGACGGCAAAAGAGATATCGAAAGAGCGCGAGAGAGACAGCAAATGAGATATCGAAAGAGCATGAGAGAGACAGCAAAAGAGATATCGAAAGAACGCGAGAGAGACAGAGAAAGAGAGATACCGACAGGGCGCTAGAGAGGCAGTAACAGCGAGAGCGAGAGAAATAGCCGAAGAGAGTGCGAAAGAGACAGCAAAAGAGAGTGCGAGAGAGACAGCGAAACAGTGCGAGAGAGACAGCGAAAGAGTGCAAGAGAGACAGCGAAACAGTGCGAGAGAGACAGCGAAACAGTGCAGGAGACACAGCAAAAGAGTGCAAGAGCGACAGCGAAAGAATGCAAGAGAGACAGCAGATAATCGTATAAAGACAGAAAGCAGAGAGAAATTGCCAAAGAGAGCGCGAGCGATACACTGAAAGGGAGACGAATATCGCAGATAAAGATAGCCAGAACGAGGAAGAAAGAGAGAGACAACGAGAGATGGTGGGAGCCCAATAAAGACAGAAGGAGACAAGGAGAGACACTCCGAGAGGAAAAGGCGAGAGAAAGACGCAGTAAGAAGGATAGGAAGAGCAAAAGAGAGATAGAGAGAAGGAGCGAGACAGGGAGAAGGAAGCAGAAGGGAATAGAGAGAAATCAAGAGGGAGAGAAAGAGACAAGCCAGAGAAAACAGTTTGATGCCTCATCAGCTGCAAGTCAACGTACTCCCCCTTCCCTCCTGCAATCTGTCTCTCTCTCGCCCTCCCTCTTTATTGCTCTGTTTGTCTCCCTCTATTTGTTCCTAAAAAAAAATTGACTTGATATTTGGGGAATGTTGACACAGAGTATCAGTACGTGATGGTTACGAAAATATTTGACTTGTATTAAAAGACCTACCCATTCGTTTACACGAGTGCTTAAATTAGGGGAATGAGAGAGGAAAAACAAACTGGGCACAAGAGAACTGAGAGAGTCTGCACGTATTGAGTTACAATGTCAATGTGTGTAGTAAATGGATTCAACGGATAATTTCAATTCAAATGAGCTTGACCATCAAATAGTTTTTTTTTTTCAATTTGCCATTCCTGACACACCTGCAAAGCTCTCTCACTCTCCCTCTCACTCTCTGTCTCTCACTTGATGTTTTTGGACGGGTCTTGATCCTCGCCCAAATCAAAATCCATGGAGAATGGGGACGAATTGAAACTTTATATGCATGCATATGCCCCGTAGTTCAAACACACTCCAATGTATTTGTACAAACACACACGCTTTCTCTCTCTCTCTCTCTTTCCATCATTACAAACAAATGTGCATTGATATATAAAAGGCGAAAGACATAGGGAGACCGACAGAGAGAGAGAGAGAGAGAGAGAGAGAGAGAGAGAGGAAGGGGCGAGAAATATTTTTTTGAAATGCAACTCAAAGCAGTTAGAGATAATAATATATGTATAATGGTTGAAGAGGATGTTGAGAAGGAGAAACATTTCCATCCACGTGCCAAAAGAGATGAAAGTGTGTGTGGGGAAGTAGATATTACCTACATAATGTTCTACGTACGTTATACAAGGTATATGGAAACACTCGAAAGATTCTATCGGAATAACTTCCCTCTTGTAAACTGTAAACATTTCCCCCTTGCTCACACATTAAAAGGAAAGGACATATATAGAGAAGTTGGTGGTGAAGAAGTATGAAAGCCCTGTCAATTATCTAACACATCCCAGCATCCCCCCTTTAGCTCTTTAACCACGACCACAACATCTTCTTGGCAATGTGCAATGGTAATAGCGGGCTTTCCTACGCTCATGATAGTAGTAGTAGTTCATATAAGTCAAAATCATTCTCACTGATGGCTAAAAGTAGCGTGTTGTTTGTAAAATAAGCAAATGTTTGCATACAAATCCTTACAACGTATCTGTTTGTGGAGAAATAAGAAGAAAAAAATGGGAAATGGTGAGCAAAAACGCCAAAATGAAATGATGGGAGGAGGAAGAGGAGGTGGAAGTAGTAGGTGGTAGTTTCTCTCTCTCTCTCTCTCTCTCTCTCTCTTTCTCTGTCTCTCTCTGAGTCTGTCTTTCTTTCTCCCACTCTTTCCCCAAAGCTTTTTCTACACTATGGACATGATTCTCATGTACAAATACAATTTGTGTAAAGTACACAAACGTGTAATGAGAGGGAACAAGTCCGTAAAAGAAATATTAAGTGGAAAAAAGTCATTTACAAAGGATGAAATGGCATAAGAAATTCATACAGCGTTCACACCACCAACGGAGTCCGTGTACAGCACCATTTTTCATGGTCCAAAATGAATTTTTAGACCATGAATTTTTTTCATTTTCTTTAATTTCTTTATACCAAAAAAAAAAAAACAGCTAATACCGTCACCACCAACTACGAAAAGATCATGTATGGAAAGTTTTCTCTTTCTCTCATTCCATCTCTGTCCCTCATTTGCCCTTTTGTCTCTCAGTCATTCTCTTTCTTTCTCTTTTGGGGACTAAAAAGTAAAAGCTGTCTTGTCCGCATGTGTGCGTTAAAAAAACGGTAATTTTGGTTAAAGCAATCCTTCCATGTATTGAGCAGATGTACCCAAAAAAATGTCCACAAGTGGAAGTACATTAAGAGGGTTACCACAAGAGACAGAGAAAGGGAGAGAGAGAGAATCAAAGAGATATTCCGCTTTCGGTGGGTGACAAGAACAGAAAAAAGCATTTAATTTTTTCCATGGAGGGTGCATCACTTACGCCTAGTAATGTGTGTGTTTGTCTGTGATCTATGTACTAAACTCCTTTTTACTCTCTTTCTATATTGTACCCTCTGTCTCTCTCTCTTTCTGCTTCAATAACATTGATTCACTTTTTTGTCTACTTGAGAAAGAGATTTTTCCCTGGTCATGTATCTCCCTGTTCTCCTTTCTCCCTCGATGTTCCCTCTTTTCATTCCTCTCGACCTGTCTCTCCTCTTTCTCTCGACTTTTTCCTCTTTTCATTCCTCTCGATCTGTCTCTCTTCTCCCTCTCGATTTTTCCCTCTGTTCATTCTCTCTCTCTCTCTCTCATTTCCAGCAAGTAATGTGTGTCGATTTGAGTAGGAAACAAGCGTGGATAATGGGAGATCCCTGTGAATTTCATGTCATGGAGAATGAATGATTGTGTAATCAACCAATGTTACGCAGGCTTCATAGAGAGAGACATATTGGGATGGTTTAAATTTTTTTTTTTTTATATTTCACTACAACCACCACCACCAAGATCTAAGTAGGTGGATGTATGTTTTATCTCGTATAGTATTATTATTACAGCTTGACAATAATACAGCATATGTTGACATGGGTGTATAACAAAGATGGATCTTTTTTACGCTTCATATAAAAAACAATTCACATAGGCTCACACACACAATGTATTTTCCATGACCCAGGAAATACACACATACATACGTGCATAATGGTACGGTCTCAAGCTTCTTTTTGAAAAAAAAAACGGACCAGTACATGCACACATAGTAGATTCAATGAAAGAATTGAATGAACTCTGATTCCATTTCGTGGGGGAATTAACTACTATTATTACCATTACAACTACTTTTACTGCCCTCTCCTCCAACAAACTGCACTACGGGGTGGATAAATGTTTTTTTTAACTCCCTCTCCCTTTCTCTCTCTCTCTCTTGATCTCACCCCACATTGTGCAGTCAACTCAGTCACTCTCATGATTTTAGAGTGAAGTTTTTTTTTTATTTACCGACGTATTACATGTAGATAATGTGTAATTACATGGAGATACTCTTTTATACGGGGAGGTTTTTGTTCCTCTTTTTTTCCTCCACAGAAAAAGGTACACACACTTGGTTACAGTGTAAGTAGTAATAGTAGTAGTAGTAGTAGTTCCACAAATGCTTATCGTGAAGGACCTGGACCTGGGAGGATTACCAAAACCATAAGGAAATGAGGAGGACCCACATAAGCGTGACACATAGGTGCTCTCTCCCCCTCTCTCTCTCCCTCCCTCTCTCTCTTCCTATGAGATCCAACAAACACTGATGGATAGCTCCCAAGGTTTAAGGTTACCGGATCCCCTCCAAAGTCTCCATATACACTGTATTTAGGTGGTAAGTGAAGCGGACGAACACCAACAAAGAGAGGTAAAGGTATGTATGTGTGCCTATAATTTGTTGATGCGGAAAGAGGGAAATGATGTTCATGTGGATATTGAGAACCACTTGAGAGTGTCTGCTGACCAAAGAAGAGAGAGAGATAGCGACAGAGAGAGAAAAAGAGAGAGAGAGTTTACGGGATCTCACGGGTTCCCCGTGTTTGTATGCATCTCTCTACGCCCAGAGAATCATCTCTCTCTCTCTCTCTCTCTCTCTCTGTACATGTGCTCAATTATGATGGTTAGGGATGTTGTAAACGGAGAGAGAGAGATAATGTAATGATGAGACTCCCACTTCTCTTACTGCTATTATTACCCCTGCAAGTACTCCGCGTCTAACTACTCCCAATTACAAGTATGAACTAAGTAGAAACACTAGAGAGTGATCACAATGGATGCGAATATCCCAGGGATACTCGGAAAGGCAGCATATGATGAGGCCCGAGTCAAGTGGTGTGTTTCATCAAGTAAAAGGGGTAAATAGTGTATGAGAGAGAGAGAATAGTGAGAGATAGAGAGAGAGAGAGAGAGAGAGAGAGAGTACTCCTACGAGAGAGGAATCAAGGCGAGATTTTCCAGGGGAGTGTATGGTGGCAGTTAGCAATGAGGAGACGACCCTCAGTAATTGCGGGAGTTTGGAGTAGGAGCAGAAAAGTTGTTGGTAGTGAGTGTGATATTATCTCTCCACTAATATTAATATTTTAGCATAACACAGCGAGATTTTAATGGGGAGAATGGGAAAGTGCAACTTGCTTGTTGCTTTCCTGTGATGTCCCAGTCCTAATAGTAGCATTACGTTGTCAAGGAGAGAAATTATTGCGAGGGAAAAGTGGGGGTACATGGAGGATTTTCCATTTCTCTCTATTTCTCTACTTTCCCTCCCTTTTGTTTCTCTTCTTTCTCTCTCATTTGTTTCTCTTCTTTCTCTCTCATTTGTTTCTCTTCTTTCTCTCTCATTTGTTTCTCTCTCTTTCTCTCTCATTTGATTCTCTCTCTGTTTCTCTCTCTCTCTCTCGGCTGCCCCCTTCATTTCGTAGCCATACGTGCGCGTATGTGTACGAATTGGACAGCTACGGAATGAAGAAGGAGCGGATTACAGATGTGATTACTGTGGTACACTCCAACCTTACATTGTACTACTAAAAACTCTTTCCCAACCATTTCTGACTGCCGAGGTGGGGGCTAGTTGGGTCTAGTGATGCGTGTAATGTCATTAAAAATTCTATCTTGTGAGCTTATCTTGAATGAAAATAGGAATGTTTGCTTGTTCGTATCCATTAAGTACGGTCGGGACCTGGGGCTACGGAACCAGCCGGGGTTTTAGCCTCATATTCATCTCTGTGTATGTGTTTTGTGAATGTTCAAAAAAAAAAGTATCCTTCTCCCTTTAAATTTCTCTCTATCTCCCCCCCTCTCTTTTTCTCTCTCTCTCTCTCTTTTTCTCTCTCTCTCTCTCTTTTTCTCTCTCTCTTTTTTTCTCTCTCTCTGGTCCGCTCTCTCTCCTTGAATTTCATATGAAATTCACAGTTGAGTGTACATACATGGGTAGAAAAGTAAGTCGGAGGTAGACCAAAGTTCTTCCCTGGCTTTTTCGTATCAAGTAATTGTATTCCTCTTCCATTGGTGTTTTACCCTGGTGGATCCGGTGGTGGTGGTTTAACAACAGAAAAGTGGTTTCATCTCTCTCCCTTCGTCCCTCCTCCCTCCCTCCCCCGTCATTATTAAAGTTAAATCTTGATACATGATTCATGCATGTTTCATCACCAAATATTTCGCTTCTGCAAAGAACTATACACATACATATGTGTACATAGGTGGAGGAGACAAAAGGGTTGAGGGAGGGAGAGTAGAAAAGGGAAAGAAAGGGAAAGGAGCGGCTACATATACGACCATCTCTGGGAACCTACTCCCAAGAGTCGGGTTCATTTGACTCTCAGAGTGCCCGACATCGGATTAATTACATGTGATTTTCAATGTTAAACAAAGCCAGTCATCAAGTCCTAAACTTTCATCCATGTGCTCCAAAACCCTTTCCCTCTCTCTCCCTCTCTAGGCATCAGCTTTCTTCCCTATCCCATTCCCTCCCTCTTATATCTCTCTCTCCCGTTTGTGCCTATTGAGAAAAGAGGAAGGAAAAAAGTTTTCTCTCATACAGGAATCTTCTCCTCATCTCCGGTTTTGCAAAGACCGGGGATAGAAGACTCCTTTCTTTCCCCGTCTCCCATAAAATCTTTTTGAAGGAGCTCAAAAAGTCCTCCTATTTTCTTAGGCGAAAGGAGCGAGGAGAAAAAGTTACTCAACAAATTCTTCCTACATACTTCCGTGAGGAGGAGTAGCGGTAGTTAAATGGTGTAGTAGTAGTGGAATTTTTGTCTTGGAGACGAGAAAAAAATCCTTGGAGATTGGACAGGGAAATTATATTCTGAAGTGAGTCAGTGAAGTTTCCCATAGATTCTCTCTTCCTTTCTCTCTCTCTTTCTTGCTCTACCTCAGAAACTTGTTGGTTAATTGTCGCATGTGATTATAGTATACCCCTGTGTCTATGATAATTTTGAAGCCTTCACGTGGAGAAGGGAAATTACGTGGGAGAGAGAGGAATCGGACGGGAGGAGAAAGGGAGAGAGAGGAAGAGGGAGAAAGAGAGAATGAGAGAGAAGCAGAGAGAAAGAGAGGCAGAGAGAGAAAGAGAGGCAGAGAGAAAAAAAGAGAGAGAAAGAGAGGCAGAGAGAGAAAGAGAGGCAGAG
>JAQGBT010007769.1:0-10575 GCA_034698585.1 Disparrhopalites patrizii
CTCTTTCTCTATCTTTCACTCTCTTTCTCTCTCTTTCTCTCTCTCTCTCTCTCTCTCGCTGTCTCTTTCTATCTCTCTCGCTCGCTCTCTCTCTCTTTCCTCTCTTTTATTTCATTTTGTCAAGGAACGGAGATGTTCAAGTAGCTCCTGTTCATCTGACATTTGCATGTATAAACGTGCATTTCACATGTACGTGTACGTATGCATACATACATATATATACATATGTATAATATACACTTATGGACATACGCAAACGTGAGTGTATATCTGTGCACATAAGTATTACGTCTATGTATTTACCCTGCTAAAAAAATCCTCACATGTCAAGGTCTAATATTGTTGCACAGGTGTTGTTGGTGCCACTATTGTCAAGTGTAGGGGCAGAGGAGTCATTGTATTGTCATTGAATTTGTTGTCAATTTTTGAATTGATTATTATTATTAGTGTGTTGGAAAGAAATAAGGGATGTTTCTCCAACCTCACCACTCCAAAAAGGATGACGGGAGTAAATGGGGAAAAATACCTTTCGTTCTTGACCGCAAAAACTGAAGCACTTTGTTTTTTTTATGGGACTGTCTTTGTCTTGAAGCAATGGACTTTAACACATTTTGGAGGAGACGTCATCTTTATTTTTTTTTAAATGGCAATAAAGAATGTTTTACCTACTTCTCTTTACGGACCATTAGACCGGCTTTTTTTTTCTTTTTTGAGCATTCTGCCTCTCGTTCTTGTTATGTTTCTCTTTCTACAATTTTAACTCTCTTTTTGCAATTTTCTCATCTTTATTCGCAATTTCCCTCTCTCTCGCTCACTTTTCTCTGCGTCTCTCCCCATTTTTTCGTACTTAATTTTTTTCATTTTATCTGCCGTTAGATGTTTTCTTTTTTCACTGTTTTTCTGCCATTTTGCATCTCTTTCCCTTTCTTTATATGTATCTTTTCTCACATATAAATCTATCCTTATCCCCTTCCGTCCTTTCTGGCCTCTGCTCCTCTCAGCTTCTGCGAAAAAAGGGGTTAAAAACGGCACTCTCAAATGTTTTCCTCTCTTTGTGTCCTGCAACCCCCTAAAAAGTTAAGTTTTTTTTCTACGAAAGGAAACTATTTCTATTACCGCCCCAAGCTGAGAATGTAGTGACGCTTAAAGGACAAGTTCCCTCCAAGAAAATTGCGAGAAGAGTGTCATTAATTTTTTTTTTGCTCTGGGTTGCAAAAATGTATTTTTCTTTTCGAAACATCCATTTAAATGTGAATACGTACATTCGCATTCCTTTATTGGAGAAAAATGACTGTACCCCAGGAGCCGTGGGGTGCATGGGTGTAATAAAACAAGAAAAAATTTCTTTTTTTTTTTGCAAATAAAAAAAATACAATACACTACCTTCATTTTGTTAGTATGGAATCTTACTTATTACTACTTTTTTGTATGGGCAAAAAAAAGTTTTTTTTTTGAGGATAGGAAAATAAAAATAAAGCTTAATAGCTCTACATTTTCCGCATACATTTAAATATTTAATTATTTTGGGGGGAAACGATTCCCTTGTTTCTTGGGGGCATATATGGCACAAATGATATTTTCCTCGTTCTGAGGAATTTTTCAAAAAGGAATATATTTTTTTAGTCTCCAATTTCTTTTTGAAAACTTTGATGAGGGACAAAGACATTTAAAAGGGGGAAATGCGGTAATTCACAACAGGTTACTTTCAAGACAAAATTGTCCACATTTTCTATATTGAGAAAATATTTTTTATTTGTCTCTTTTTCTCTCTCTCATTTCTCCTCTCTTTAATTTTCTCTTATCTGTTTCTCTTCCTCATTTTCTGTCTTCTATCATTCTTCCGCTCTCTCCCCTTTCTATCCTTCTCTTTCCTTTTTTTTTCTCCCTTTGTTTCTCTCTATCTATCTCATTTTCTCTTTCCCTAAATTTCTCTCTCTCTTTGTCATTTTCTCTCTCTCTTTCTCTCTCTGTCTATTTTCTCTCTCTCTTTCTCTGTCTGTTTTTCTTTCTCTGTGTCTCACTTTCTCCATCTTTTCTCTTTCTCTTTCTCTCTATCTATTTTCTTTCTCTTTCTCTCTATCTATTTTCTTTCTCTTTCTCTCTGTCTATTTTGTTTTTCTTTCTCTGTCTGATTTTCTCTCTTTTTCTGTCGGATTTTCCCTCTTTTTCTCTCCCTGTATCATTTTTTCTCTCTCGTTGTCGTGTATTTCTTCTCGCTCTTCATCTTATTTTTTCAATCTCTCTTTTTCTCTTTTTCTATTGCATGCATTATCTCTTTTTCTCCCGTTGTATTTTCTGCGTATCCTTCTTCCTCTGATTTGTCTCTAACACCCTCTTTCTGTCTTACGCCGGACATGTTCATTCATCCTCAATGTAGTGGGTTGTGAGTGATGATCAGCTAATCTTCCAAATCTTTCCCACTCAATCGAATTCCCCATGAGATAAAGAAAAGATGCGGCATAGAAAATCTTTGGGCATCTTCTTTAGCTTGGTGGTTCTCCCCTGCAAAAAAAAAGGCAGACGAGAGAGAGGGAAGGATGAATATAACAAGAGAAAAAAAAGGATTATGAGCCAGAGAAAAAAAATGTGGCTGGAGGCCTTTTACGATCCACGTACAGGGCTTTCAGGATGTGTATAACGCGAATTTTTCTGCCTTATTCTCCCTCTGTCTCTGGTTATTCCACAGTAATTAGTTTTGTACACTCTCGAAAGTCGCTTGTAATAATTTCGCCGCGTGTTTATGATTCCACCATTTTAATTGCTATATAGCAAAAGCTGGTAGTAAGTCCCAGTGGTTCCCCATTTGCTCCTTTTCATGAGTTCTTCCAAGTCAATCGCCTTTTTTCCCCTTGTGGAGAGAGGAATGATGATGATTATCATTATTTTTATATTGCTCCATCCTCATTCATCTCATCTACATATTACTATTTACCACCAGAACCCACTGGGCTTGTTGTTGGCTTCACCACATCACGGGAAGATGTGAACGAAAGGCCTCAGTGTTTCGTCATTTACCGAAACCTTTCTTTTCTATTCACCTTCATTCATTCATTATTTGTTGTGTCTTTCACACGTAATGCAATCTTTGTTTAGGATTAAGCTTGGTGGTGGTTTCACCTCCAAAACTAAAGAATCAAGTTGGTTTTTTGTATCACGTTTCACATCCCGTGATGTTCAGGGGAAGAAAGGGAAGACGGTAGGGTGGGAAATGACAACTAGAATGCTGTGGAGAGAGACACCATGTATTTGTATTTGAAGAAGAGTTCCTTTGGAATGAAAATCGGGTTTAAAGGAACAAAGACGAAAGAAAAGGAGACAAAAATCCTGGTTAAAGAGACTATAGAAAAGGGAGGAAAACGCATTGTAACTGGAAAAGATAGATCTTGGAAGAAAAAATGTAAAGGAAAGAGAAAAGTAACGGCCGACAGAAAAATAAAAACTGCGAAGGGAACGCAATAAGAAAGATAAATAGAAGAAATGCGGGAAAATGGAATAAGACAAAAATAAAAGAAATGCGGGAAAATGGAATAAGAGAAAAATAAAAGAAATGCGGGAAAATGGAATAAGAGAAAAATAAAAGAAATGAGAGAGAAAGAAAAAATGAAAAATAATAGGACAGAGAGAAAAAAGGGAGAGGAAAAGATGAAAAATAATAGGACAGAGAGAAAACAGGGAGAGGAAAAGATGAAAAATAATAGGACAGAGAGAAAAAAGGGAGAGGAAATATTGCAAAAAATGAGAAAAAAAGAGAGGAAATGAATAGAAAAAACAAGCCAACAAGGAAGAAAAGGAGAGACAAAATGGAAGACGGACCGACGAAAAGACAGAGACAATAAAAAGGACAAAAGGAGACCAAAAGAAACAAGACAAGACACAAACATGGAGATGATTAGAGCCAACGTGGATGGTAAAAATAGGTAAAAAGAAGACGAAAAGAGGCAAAAGGAAAGCAAAGGAGACAGTAAGAAGTACAGGGGGAAATGAAGAAGATAAAAATGAATAAAGCACAGGGCAAACACAGAAACTGAATAATGACGTATAGCCAAGTAGACCGAATAGAAAAAGTTCACTAGAAGATTCAAAGTGAGAGACCTCTAGAAGATGCAAATAGAGAAAGAAAACAGTGCAAAAATGGAAGACAGAAAGAGAAAACGAATGGAGAAAGCACGATACGTAGCAATATAAAGGGAGAATAAAAAGAAAAAACGGACAGAGAAGAAGAGAGAGAAAATGTGAGAAAATATGACAGAAAAATAAAGAAAATAATCGACAGGAGAAAGGAAAAAAACGACAGGGATACAAACAAGGGAGAAATACGGAGAATGTGGAAGACAGAAAAGAAAGAGAAAAGACGTGAAAAACAGCAGGAAAATAGTAAAGACCAGAGCAAGAAGGAAAAAAGGATGAAAGGGAGAGAATGACGCATAATTGCAAAGAAAATGGCAGACATTCTTTAAAAAAGAATAAATAACCTGATGTCAAATATACGTATGTATGTACACGTATTTATGTACATATTTACATATACAAAAAAAATTCAAACCACATGTATTCTCCCCGATGCAAAAAAAAAACATTTTTTTCTTTGCCTACAGAAACTCGCCTCGCATCCTAAATATTTCACGGGTAATTGCATGAGATTAGAATAATTTTCCTTTCAAGAAAAACAAATAAGAAGAAAATGAAACGAGTGTGTGAGGAGGCGCTTTTGTCTACTAATGAGATGCCAGGTGTCGAAATGCAAAAGCTTTGAAAAAAGTAAACACTTTTTTTTTTAATTCTCAATCTCTCCTGGCATTCACACTAACTATCATAACTTCAATTGCACCTTTCATATTTTTTTCACTCATTCCTTCCTGCGCCATTTGACTCCTCACGACATAAAAAACAAATTTTTGCCACGCATTTCCACGAATTTGCTCAAAGAAATTAAATTGGAAATTAAAGAAACTTGAGGTGCTTCATATTTACACCAACGTCCATGCGTTTTTGGAGGGCAAAATCAAACTGGAACGGAGGGATGCATGGAGAAGAAAAAAAGGGAACCACTTAAATTTCAGATGGGCCCATAAAAAAAAGCTCCCATAATTTTTGTTCCCAATAAAAGAAAACGTCCTCATGTAAAATTCATGAAGGCCGTTTTTTTAAGTTACAATCAAAGTTAAGTGAGACAACAATTTAATCCATTATTACCATTATGATATACACAAACGGCACTGGAGGCAACTTTCCTAGGAGGAGATCTGTGTTGCTTTTTGGAAGAATCGAAAATATATTCAAAACCAAATGTTTCCAAAAAGAAAAGCTTTGTATAAAAGTACCTCCAAACATTTTTTTCATGTAAGTTGCTTTAAATATTAAAAAAAACTGGAATAAAAAAAGACGCAGGTGTAATCACCATTGTCTGTAGGTTATTAGCGTATAGGCCCCAACCCTTACTTTTTTCTGGTTATTCGACTACTACTACTTCAACAACCAAAGCATCATTAGGCCGGGAGCAAAAGAGGACCAGAGAAAGGAGCGAGAAGGAGAAATTCATTGATTTCGTATCAAATAAAAATTACCCTGCATTTAAGTCATAAAAAAGTCCTCGTATCAAGCTCATATATCTTTTGGGACGAGAGAGAGAGAGAGAGAACTACAGAGACGGTGAGGTAATTGTTTTTTTCTGTAATTATCTCCCTCTATTTTCTACAAGAAACTTGCAAGTACACAATGTGTTCAATTTCGGCACAAAAATCCCTTCTTCTTGTTTATTAAAAAGTTTATGATGGATCATGCACGCACAACAAATGTGAGTGTGCACTCTTTTTATCCGTTGGGGTAACAATTCTTCAAGTAGTGCCGCTGCAATTTCTTTTTTCTTCATGTTGAAAGTATGTACAGGGACTCTACTAAAAGAGAATTTCAAACATGCTAGAGCGGAAAGTCATAGGAAAGGAATGAAATACGATTCTAGGTCAATCCGACGGAATTCGGTGGGAGTAAGTAAGAAATTAAACGACAGAGACGATGAAAGCAGTGAAGGAGCAATAAAAATTCAAGGAATAAGAGCAGAGCAATTCCAAGGGAATTTAGTGAGACAAAAACTAAGGAGAAGAGGTGCATAATGCAGGATGAAAGAAATCTTTGGAAAATAGAGAAGAAACTGTAGACAATTGCACAAAGAGAAAAATAAGAAGCCGAAGGAGTGCAACAGTGAAGGAAAAAGGAGAGAATGAAAATATCAAAAATTCTAAGAAACAGAGGATAATGAGAAATTAATGCAAATAAAAAAGGAATACACGAACTGGAGGAGAACAATTTGAAACAACGAGTGGAGAAAATCGGAGACATTTTTAGAAAGGGTGAAATAAAGGGAAAACGAGAGAAATGGATAACGTGAGAATAAAATGAGTAAATGGTAGAAATGGATGCAGGGAGAGAGACAATGGATGCAGGGAGAGATTTTAGAAAATCAACGAAATAGATAAAGTGATAGAAAAATTAAAAATTAGAGAAATCGGGGCCGCGCGAAAAAATTACTAGAGGAATAAAGGAAACCCGAGGGAAAAGTTGATGTGTAAAGTGTGCGGGAAAATTTATCAAAGGAGAAAAATGGAAACGTGAAGAAGAAATAAATACATAGGAAATCGAGAAAGAGAGAAAAGGGAGAAGTAGAAAGAAGATAAAGAAAGAGAGAAGGGAGAAATAGAAAGCAAATAAAGAAAGAGAGAAAAGGGTGAAATAGAAAGATAATAAAGAAAGAGAGAAAAGGGAGAAATAGAAAGAAAATAAAGAAAGTGAGAGCAGAAAGAAATAGATAGATAATAAAGAAAGGGAGAAAAGAGAAAAGGGGGAAATAGAGAAAAGGGAGAAATAGAAAAAAAATAAAGAAAGAGAGAAAAGGGAGAAATAGAAAGAAAATAAAGAAATAAAGAAATGGGAGAAATACAAAGAAAATAAAGAAATGGGAGAAATAGAAAGAAAATAAAGAAAGAGAGAAAAGGGAGAAATAGAAAGAAAATAAAGAAATGGGAGAAATAGAAAGAAAATAAAGAAAGAGAGAAGGGAGAAGCAGAAAGTAAATAAAGAAAGAGAGAAAAGGGAGAAATAGAAAGAAAATAAAGAAAGTGAGAACAGAAAGAAATAGATAGAAAATAAAGAAAGGGAGAAAAGAGAGAAAAGGGGAAATAGAGAAAAGGGAGAAATAGAAAAAAAATAAAGAAATAAAGATATGGGAGAAATAGAAAGAAAATAAAGAAAGAGAGAAGGGAGAAACAGAAAGTAACTAAAGAAAGAGAGAAAAGGGAGAAATAGAAAGAAAATAAAGAAATAAAGAAATGGGAGAAATAGAAAGAAAATAAAGAAAGAGAGAAGGGAGAAACAGAAAGCAAATAAAGAAAGAGAGAAAAGGGAGAAATAGAAAGAAAATAAAGAAAGTGAGAACAGAAAGAAATAGATAGAAAATAAAGAAAGGGAGAAAAGAGAGAAAAGGGGGAAATAGAGAAAAGGGAGAAATAGAAAAAAAATAAAGAAAGAGAGAAAAGGGAGAAATAGAAAGAAAATAAAGAAATAAAGAAATGGGAGAAATAGAAAGAAAATAAAGAAAGAGAGAAGGGAGAAACAGAAAGCAAATAAAGAAAGAGAGAAAAGGGAGAAATAGAAAGAAAATAAAGAAAGAGAGAAAAGGGAGAAACGGGAGAAATAGAAAGAAAAGTGAGACAAAGAGAGAAAAGGCAGAAATAGAGGAAAGGGAGAAATAGAAAGAAAATAAAGAAAGGGAGAAAAGATAGAAAAGGCAGAAATAGAAAAGGGAGAAATAGCGAGAAAAGGCAGAAATAGAGAGAAAAGGGAGAAATAGAGAGAAAAGGCAGAAATAGAGAGAAAAGGCAGAAATAGAGAGAAAAGGCAGAAATAGATAGAAAAGGGAGAAATAGAGGTTGGAAGAATAAATGGTGGGATGAAAAAAGGAGTACTTTAAGAGAAAAATTTACGGAAAGTGCGATGAGAAAGAGAAATAAAGGAAAGGGGGAAATGAGATGGAGATAGATAGATAGCAGCGAATGTCAAGAAGATAGCAACAAAGAGATAACGACGAGAGACAAGGAGAAAAACTAGCAGAGAGAGAGAGAGAGAGATGTAAGATCCATATGTGATGATGATGATGAGAATCAAAAGAACGAGCTGAGAGGAAGGCCGTCCCGTGTGTGTCCTGAGTGGAGGAGAGGGAGGACAAAAAGAAAGAAATTTCCTTTTCGATATAATTTATGGCGAAACAATAAAAAGTTGCCCCGATGAGATTCTATATTATTGTAGGTCACATGTGGGTTACATTAATAAAAAACATTCAAAAAGGTCATGACGTGTATAAAAGGGTGAATTGTTAGCACACCACTAAATACACTGGAAATACAGTCAATTATTTCTCCGCGATAAAACACACGCTTCACCCATTATTCAAAGTTGAACTTTACACCGTACTCCTCCTTATAGCCCACATACATATATAGATATTTCTGTTACTAATACATACGTACATATCTATGCAAATACATATTATGTACTTTTTTGTAAAAATATTATACACAACAAAATATACATATATACATACGTAAATGCAAAAACCGTAACACAATTCAGTGTAGTACGCCAAACTATTCCAATTTTAACCTCTTTTACAGCAAAAAAGGTATAAATCAGCTCAAGAATGGCTGAAGCCCCAGGAAAATTTACAATTTCGAAAAAATAGCACCGTCATTTAAACATAATTCAAAAAAAAATGTAAAAAGTAACGTCATGGCTTCATTATTTTATTTTAACAAAAATCCCTTGATTCCGTAACTCACGCTAAACGGACATATATTTTATACACATGTGAAATAATTGGGGATGAAAAGAGCATTCCCCTCCTTTATTCCTTTTTCCTATATTTTTTTTTACATAAATTTATAGATTAATTGTTCCCCAAATTACAGTTATTTCTCCATAATTCTGTCAAGATGAATCTTTCGTGAAAATGTGTGATGTGAGGGATTTTTTTTCGGTTATATGAGAATTTCATGCTAGTGAGAATTTTAGTCAAGTCCATAAAGCCTTTTTTATACGTGAGCGTGTGTGATTAAAGTATGCACTGTTTTTTTAGGGAGAAACATCACATAAAATATATAAGATCAGCCTTCATTGAATTCAATGGATGTTCGCCTTTTTATCGGAAATGAGAATCTTTGGTGGTTTTAATGGTTCCCCTTTATTTCTCTCTCTCTCTCTCATGTACGTGTGATTAGAAGGGGATGATAGGATTATAGGATGTGGAGAGAGATTAGAAGAAAAAATGAGGGGGAAAAACAAAGGAAAAACGTGTTGATCAAAGTTGTTCACAGGTTGAAGTGGGGAGAAAGAGATACCGAGAGAGAGAGAGAGAGAGATATTTGTACAAGAGTTTTTTTCCTAATAAAATTAATAGATTCTAATTATTATTAAGAGGAAAGAATGTTAATGTTCAAATTGCTATTTCACAGTAATTATATTGCTTGGTGGTGGTAATTCGAGGTTATGGCAATTATTATTTCTCTTCTTCCACCATTTAGGCTCCAGAAACTTGTTTCCCTTTTGGAATTTTTCCCCCGCCTCAGGAAACCCTTTCACTCTCACGTGATGGAGATCAACCGAGACGGGGATACAATGAAAGAAATACAATGCAAATAGTATTATTTTGTTCTAAATGAAAACATATACATAAGAACGCATAGGAAAGAGGGGACGGGGCAAATTGGGGCGAAAGTACAATAGTAATGTCATACATGTAATTGCAAAAGACAAGCAATTTGAAGCGAGAAACCATGGAAATAGTATTATCCGAGAAAGAAAGGTATAAGAGGAGAGCCTGGTAATATGAAAGAGATAAGGATGAAACACGGCTTCAGCAGGATAGAGGATCGGGTTGGAATTTTTAAACGCAAAACAAAAAACAAAGTGCAAGCGTAAACAGGTGACTAAGGAAAAGCGGGAAATAAAGAGAAACAGAGCAAAGAGAGACTCAACATAGAGATAGGCAAACGGAAAGAGATGCAAGCAAAAGAGTGGGACAGCAAGATAGCTAGTTAATAAACACACCGTGAATGACGGAATGAGAAAGAGAAAATCCCTCAATTAAAAAAACAGAGAAACAATTAGACAAAAACAGGAGAAGAATAAACAGAAAATAATAAAAATAGAGACAACGAAAAAAATAAAGAGAAACGAAGAAAAAGAGAGAAAACGAAAAAAAATAAAGAGACAGAAAAGAAGATAAAGAGAGAAAACGACACAATAAAAAAACAGACACGAAGAAAAAGAGAGAAAACTACACAATAAAAAAACAGACGAAGAAAAAGAGAAAAAACTACACAATAAAAAAAACACACGAAGAAAAAGAGAAAAAACTACACAATAAAAAAACACACGAAGAAAAAGGGAGAAATGGATGGAAAAATAAAGAAACAGAAACGAAGAAAAAGGGAGAAAAGGATGGAAAAATAAACAGAAACGAAGAAAAAGGGAGAAAAGGATGGAAAAATAAACAGAAACGAAGAAAAAGGGAGAAAAGGATGGAAA
>JAQGBT010007770.1:0-10574 GCA_034698585.1 Disparrhopalites patrizii
AGAGAAAGAGAGAGAAAGCAAAAGAGGGAGAAAGAGAGAGAGAGAGTTGACGAGAAAAATTCCAACAAAAAGTATAGAAGGTGAAAGCATCAGAGAAGCGGAAGCAACAAAGAGTAAGAGCAACGAAGAGATCAAACTAACGAATGCAGGAGCGCAGAGAGAACAATTCAGATATAGTAAACGAGCCCGTTCAATAGTTATCTTGGTGCAAAAACACATTAGATTTATAAGTACATAGCATATGTATGTATCATATACCTATGTATAGATAAGTATAGCCAAGCGCTAATTGAAAGGCTGCACAAAATGCGCCTTGCCCTTCTCAATTAAAACATTAAAGGAAGGACATAACGTACACACACTTGGTAACTAATTGAGGAAGAGGATAATGTAATTATGCTCGTACCTCTATACACTACCATACACACTTTAATGTGCAGCACTGGGAAGAAGGAGCTCCTCGTAAAAAAGGGGTAATTCAGTCTTGGAACAATTAACACGACACTCGAGGAAAAAAAAACAAGTGTAGCAATAAAAACTTGAATTAAAAATTATCTCGCGCCACTTCTGCTTTGACGACTATTTTCTTCCACCTCCTTAACCCCCCAGAATTCTACTCTCACCTGGATATGTCCTTCATTATTTTCATTATCAACCCTTTTCCTTTGAGACATTATTCCCCCTTACCAATTTCATTGGTAAGGACCCTGTAGAGTGTCTATTTGTGTATAAATATACATTTACATATACATATCTTTATGAGGATAAGGGTATTACCCAGATCTAATTATCCTATTACCCATAAAATCCCTTTCATCTCTCCTGATGGAAATTTCCGCCCGGTTGCTCCTTTGGCAAAGCACGAGGCTCAAGCTTGAGCGGTCAGACAAAGCAAAATTAGTATTCGCTGGCCTTACGAATCAACATGGAGAGAGATACATATGTATACATATATATATATAAGGAGAAAAGCCGTGGTGGCTAATGACGTTTTCAGACTGGAATTTCTAGGGGTTGTAATGAGAAGATCGTCTCCTTTTTCCTGGCCAGGTGCAAACACCTGGATGACTGGGTTAACGCCCTTGGACAAAGCTATTCGGGTTTATTCTGGTGAAAATTGCGCCGTACAAAAGTATGGCTACATATATGCATAATGTATACATGTTTATTCAAGTCCTAATTATTTTTTTCTTTCGGGGGAAAGTTACAGCATAATGATTACCAAGTTATGAGCAGGAGGCAATAAAAGACGGAGCTTTCCTGGTTGAAAAAAAAGTGGATTCTAAGAGGAAAATGTGTTCTGTTTGTCAATATTCGGGATTTTTTTCACGAGGATGTTATATAAGTATCCAAATGTATAAACAGATTTTGGCATGATCATGTTCCATTTTTTTTGGTCGTCTTGGGAAGAAGAGATGCAGCTGTTGATACACGTGCTCTCTCACTCCCTCTCAATCTCAATGTCTCTCCCTTCTCGCTTCCTTCTCTCTAATTCGCCCTCCTTCCTTCTCTTTCCTTTTATACTCGCTCTTCAAAGGCATTTTGCTTACTTCTTTTTTTATATCTATTTAGCCTATTCCTTCTCTATCTGTATTTAAGTACATTAGCTCTCTTATTTGAGTATATTATGCATCCCGCTTTTTATCACTCTCTCTTTATATATGTAATATGCATCTCGATTCCTTCTAGCTCTTATTTAGCGTAACTCCAGTTCTTCTTGCTACTCATATTTTTATCTAACTTCTTGTTATTTCTCCCGCCTTTTTTTGACATTTCGGCCATCTTTTTTTCTTGCTCTTTAGCTCTTCTTTCTAGCTCTTTATCTTTTCTTTCTAGATCTTTTTCTCTTCTTTCTTGGTTTGTATCTCTTCTTTCTAGCTCTTTATTTCTTTTTTTGCTCTTTATTTCTTTTTTGCTCTTTATTTCTTTTTTGCTCTTTATTTCTTTTTTTGCTCTTTATTTCTTTTTTGCTCTTTATTTCTTGTTTGCTCTTTATTTCTTTTTTGCTCTTTATTTCTTTTATGCTCTTTATTTCTTTTTTTGCTCTTTATTTCTTTTTTGCTCTTTATTTCTTTTTTTGCTCTTTATTTCTTTTTTGCTCTTTATTTCTTTTTTTGCTCTTTATTTCTTTTTTTGCTCTTTATTTCTTTTTTTTTGCTCTTTATTTCCTTTTTCTTGTTCTTTATTTCTTTTCTTGCTCTTTATTTCTTTTTTTGCTCTTTATTTCTTTTTTCTTGCTCTTTATTTCTTTTTTTGCTCTTTATTTCCTTTTTCTTGCTCTTCATTTCGTTTTTCTTGCTCTTTATCTCGTTTTTCTTGCAATTATTTCGTTTTCCTTGCTCTTTTTCACATGTTTATTGCTTGTTCATTTTTTTGTGCTCTTTATATCGTTTTCTTTCTGATCTGTCTCTTTTGTGTACTCTGTCTCTATTTTTTGTGCTCCTTATCCATTTGTCTTGTTCCTTGTCTGTTTTGACTTCTTGCTCGTCGCCATCTTCATATATTTTGTTGTTTTTCTGTACGTATTCCATGCTCTGTCATTCATTTCTTCCGTGACTCTCTCGTTCTCTTTATTTTTGGTATTTCTGTTTTTCTCCTTTGGGCTTTCTCTTCTCTTTTTCTTTCCGTGAATCGTTTGTCTCATTTTTTCTCTGCTTCTTTCTTCCTTCCTTGCTGTACTCTCTCCCACAGGCGGAAGTTCCCTTTACATTGAGGAAGAGGAAGTGTTCCCTAGACGAAATTTCCCTAAGCGATAGTGTTTTGCATTGGATGAGTAGTTACTACTCGGAGGACGACTACAAATTCTACCGCTCCGGCTGTTGCTACTACTACTACTAAATAATAAAATCTTGCACTTTCATCGACCAACCATCATCCACAGTGAGTGTAAATTATTTGCCTTCCACTCACACTCGATGAGATTACCAAGAGGTGGAAAAGAGAGGGGCATGCATAAATAAATCCGTTGGAACGGATACGGTGTACCAAGTAGAATGTAAGATACATTTCCCTTCCACGTCCTCCGGTCCTCAAAATCTTCCTGGTTGCATGCACGTATGTGTACATAATTATGTAAGATACATATGGCAAATAAATGTACGAGGAAATGGTTTTAGGGATCATTCTCCGGTTTTCTTCTCCCATGACTTGAGAGTGGTGAGAGACAGAGAGAGAGAGGGAGAGTACCAGAAAGGAAAGGGCAAGTTCAAGAGAAGAGGAAAGGGAAAGTCGGGGAGAGATGAATTTTAAAAGGCAGAGCATGAGAGAGAGAAAGAGAGACGGAGGGAAAGGCAGAGGAAGAGAAATATTAAGTGGTCGTAAAGTATGTTTGTCAAACTTCATCATGTGAAATTCTGGTCGTGTGCAAAGAGAAGCGAGGGAGTCCTTTTCATCCATCCCAATGCTATCTGTTTATTTATATCTTAACGTGACTGAGAATATAATTTGCACATAAACGAGAAGGAAGACACGGCAAACCTCGGCTTCCACGTTTTCTCTCTTCTTTTTTTTACTTTTCGCTCTTCTCTTTTTTAAAGTACACACACACCCACGACCACTATCATCATCACCATGCTCTCCTCTCTCTCTCTCTTTCTCTCTCTCCCTCTCGCCCTTCCTCTCTCTTTCTCTCTCTCTGTATGTACCCATATGCGAAGTAACGAGTGTGTGTAAAGCCGGGTGAGTCTTCAACTCACTCATTATTACACAACTTCAATTTTTACGTATTTTCTTTTTTCAAGATTTTACACACGTTTCCTCTCTCCGGCCCATCCATTTGTGCTCTCCTCATCATTTTTTGTCTCTCTCTCACTCCCTCTCGAGCTTTATATTCCCTTTCTATCTCTGTTTTTCTCTCTTCTGGTTTTCCCGACTTTCCTTCGGCGTTCTCTATGTTTTCCATTTCCTTACTCTCTCTCTCTCAATAGCATTTTTTACTCTTTACTTTTACTCTCTCTGCATTTCCTTCTTTCACTCTCTTTCTGCTTTGCTTTCTCTATGTCTTTCTACTTTCCGTTCTCTCTCTCTTTCTGCTTTCCTTTCTCTCTCTTTTTGCTTTTCTTTCTCTCTCTTTCTGCTTTGCTTTCTCTCTCTCCCTCTTTGCTTTGCTTTTTCTTTCATTCTGCTTTCCTTTCTCTCTCTCTTTCTGCTTTCCTTTCTCTCTCTCTTTGCTTTCCTTTCTCTCTATCTTTCTGCATTCCTTTCTCTCTCTGTTTTTCTTTCGTTTCTCTCTCTCTGTTTTTCTTTCGTTTCTCTCTCTCTGTTTTTCTTTCGTTTCTCTCTCGCTCTGTTTTTCTTTCCTTCCTCGCCTTCTTTTGTAATTTCATAATTTCCTCTTACTTACAACTTTCGAATTCCTATTCTGCTTTTTTTCACTATTTTTCACTTTCCTTTCTCTCTCTGTATTTTTAACTGTCATTTCGTGGTCTCTGATTGTTTTCCAATCTCTCTGTCTCGTTCGGCGTTCATTTCTCCCCTTTATCTCTTTAGACCTTTTCATCGCTTCCTTTCTCTGTTTCTTTCTTATTTTTTCTGCCTCCGTCTCGGTATCTCTTTCTGCTGCTTTATTTCTTTCTATTCCCTTATATCTATCCCTGCCTCCCTCTAATTTTTGAATCCTTCTTTATCTATCCAACTCTAAAAATGGTCCAATTCTCTTTCTATGTCTGTTCTCTCTTGACATGTCGTGATTGTCTTTCTGTCGGCACTTTTCTTGGAGAGTCTCGCTTCTCTTTTTCTGGCGGTTTTCCTCTTTGAGTGTTTTGATTCGCTTTCTTGTCTCTCTTGAATTATCTCCCATTCTCTGTCTCTAATTGCTTCCATTAGATTTTGTGTGCTCTTTCTCCGCTTTTCTCTCTTTGTCAAGTTTTCCTCTATCTGCCTTTGCTCTCTTCTCAGTCGGGATTCCCAATGCTCCTAGCATCCTTTTTCTTATCAGAAGTATCCGTCCACACTCTAGGCGTCGTGTGGAAGGAAGGGAGATGAGTTAAAGTATTTAATTATATGATGGTATTGGGTCATAAATTTATGGAAAGGGAAATGTTCCCACTCGTGTACAGCTTGCCCATCTATTCACCAATGTTTGTTTAAGCAGATAGAGAGGAAGAGAGAGAGAGAGAGAAGGAGTGAGAGGGAAGAGTAAAGAATTTATATAAATTGGAGCAGTCTAGTTTTTTCCCTTGCGTAAATCTTACACAAGACAATATCGGGAAAGGAGAACATGTACAGTTCCCGCCACATATCGTACATATGTATATCATTAAATGAGACAAAAAAATACGCTCTTTTCCCCATCGTTGGGGAGAAAGAAAAGAAAGGATATTCTCATTCTCAAAATCTCATGAGAGAGATTCTGTCGTCCCATTAATCCTTCACACAAGTGTTCGCTCCTATTTCCCCCCTTCAGTACCATAAAGCCATATTCGGGGGTAGTAGGCTTTTTTTGTAAGGATTCATGTTATTTTTTCCTCTTGCCTACACCACTTTCTCCTCTTTCCTAGAACTTTCTCCCAACTTTCTCTCAATGACTTCAGTTTTTTTTATCCTTGGCAACCAATTGAAGTGAGTGCAGGGTGGACGAGGACTCGTGTTCTCGTGTATACGTATGTATTTCCCCCTGGAGAGGTTTTTATTGGGCGTATGTATAGCTACAGTACGTACTTTTGGGAATGCTTTTTTGGTACATTGTTTGGGAAACCCATATATTCACATTCCCAATGACCTATCTCAAGGATCCAGGTCGTATAATAATATTAAATCAACATTAATTTCTACACTGGAAAAAAAAAGTTTTCCCTTCAACTGTTCCGCTCCTCGTGTGCAGAATCGATTTTCTTTGGAGGTGGACACACGGTACAGGGAAAGATTGTGATGATGAAAAAATTGCTGGATACAAACAACTTTTTTATCTCACTCTTTATCCCATCTACTTTCTCTCTGTGCTAAATCCTAGCTTTTTCTCGTGCTTTTTCTCTCTCCTTCTTCATTTGAGTTCTCTCCTTTTATGCCTTGTGTTCTCTCTTTGTTTTCTCTCTCATGCTTTCTCTCTTGATTTCTCTCTATTGCTTTATCTTTTTTCTTTCTCTATTTTGACTTTTTTGTCGTTCTCTCTCACTTTTCTTTTTTGCTTTCTCTCCTGTTTCCCCAACATGTCTCTGTTGCTGTCTCTCTCATCTCTTTATCTCATAATTTCTTACTTTTGCATTCTTCGTCTCTCTCCTGGTGACTCTTTCTTCTTCTTTCTCTTTCTCGGGCTCTCTGTCTTTCTTCGTCTTCTCGCTCTTCTTCGCTTTTCTGCTCTCTTTCTCTCTCTTTCTTATTTTCGCCCTTCTGCTCGCTGTAGCTGACTCTCTTTTTCTCTATCCACTTTTATTTGATTTCTCCCAATCCTTATTCTCTTTTGTCTTCTCTCTTGCATTTTCTCTTATTTTCACCTTTGCATTCTCTCTCGATATTTCTCTCACTTTCTCTTAATGTTTCTCTCACTTTCTCTAAATATTTATTCTCTTTTGTATTCTCGCTTGCTTTCCTTTTGTTGTTTTCTCTTTTGATTGCACATTTCGATTTTTATCTCTCTATATTTATTCTGCACTTTCCGCTTTGGCTTCGTTTTTCGTTGATCTTTCTTGCGTTCCCTGTATGACTTTCACTCTTGCTTTCTCCCCTGTAAATTTGCCCTTTGTTTTCCTTTGCGGTGGAGATTTCACTCATACCCCGCAACGTTACCAGGTTGGAGGCCACGCCTTCACTACGTAAGCCGTGGCTGTCAGTTCGAATTACTTTCACCTCCTCCCTCATGATACCCTTATAGGGTTTCCCTCTCCTGAGATTTCTCCCACAGGTTTTACTTTCTTGTGCTTCTCCCCTAATTTCTTTCCCATCCACCTCCAAACTCTAATTTTGCGTATGGGTTAGGTCAAGTTCATATGAAAATATATGGGGCAGGGAAAATCCTCGGAGATAATGAAATTTCCGGTATTACACCCAAAACATTGCCGGGATTGTCTGGGCAACGGAGGAGCTCTGAAGAATGAATGAGGTCCCCTCCTGAGCCACCCTGTACATAAAATGGCATGGTAACATTTTTTATTCTTCCATTTAAAATCCCTCTAACCCTTTCCCTTCTTTCCTTCTCTAAACCTAAGAATTGAACGGATAAAAAAAGTACTTGAGTTGAAGGAAAATTCATGGAAAATATGTGGCTTTTAGAGTCGACAGATGGAATATCCGGGATGCATGCAAAAATGGTTATATAAAATCCTTTTTCACAACAAATCTCCATTTTAGGAGTCTCTCCTTCTACGTGGAGAAGACGAACTCCACTCTATTTTTTTTTTTACTTTTGAACATGTAATTACTTTTCCATTTTTATTTTCCTTTCACGTATGGATTGTGTTAGAATCTATAAGAGCATATTATTTCCTCGTAGTCGTTTCCTAGTATATAGCCCACAATGTTTCCATGCATGTGCGAAATTGAAAAAAAAGCAATTTTCTTGACGCATGCATAAATCTGTCAGCTCGAAGAGATGAGAGAGGGAGAGTGGAAGAAAAGATGGAAGGGAAAATGGATGAAAATAAGCATGAACAAAAAGAGAGTGATGGAGAATGAGAGAGAGAAACAGAGAGAGAGAGAGAAGAAATAAATGGAGGCTCTATACATGGAAGAGAAAGTTGTATTAGAGAATCAGAGAGGCAAGCCGAGGATGAGGGCAAGAAACAAAATGAAAATGGGAGAGAAAGGCAAAGTGGAAAAATTATGGCAGGAGGGCTAAAACACGAATAGTGAGAGGTAGATACACAGTTAGAAATAGAGCTTAGAGCCGCTCATGTACATACATACATATCCAGAGGTGAAATATATGTAAATATAATTATAGACACCGCAATACATAGCAATATTGAATGGAGCAAGGTAGAGCAACGAGCGAACACAAACAACACTGCTGCGGGTATAGAAAAAATGAAAAGAGATAGAATAAAACAAAGAGAAAAACACGCAGATCTAACAACAATGGAAAGCTAGAGAGACAAGTTGTAGAAAGCAACAAGGAGAAAACACGAGGGAAGACAAAAAATAAAATAAAAAAAGAGGGAGAAAAAGCGAAACAGTTAATAATAAGAATAAGAATTAACCATGAAATCAGACTTTAGAAGTTCAGAGTTTGGTAGAGATTAAAAACAAAACAACAAAAAAGCACAAAAAAGAAAAGACAAAAAAAAGGGAAAAAATGAAAAAAAAGAAAGAAAAGAAAAAGGAAAAAAAGGAAAGACAGGAAAGGAGAGAGCAAAAATCTGACAAAAAACAGATAGATGATGCAAGAATTAATAGTAAGATAAGGGAGGCGAAAGGGGAAAGAAGGAGAAAAGATGAGACAAAAGATTGAGAGAAAGGAAAAGAGAGAAAACCTAGATAGACGGGGCAGAGAGAGAACTAAGAAAGACCGAAAAGAGAGAAGACAACGAGCGGCAGCCAAGAGAGAAGAACAACAGAAAAAAAAGAAGGAAACGGAAAAGAGAGAAAAAATATGGAACAGAAGCAGAGACAAAAAACGAAAAGGGAATGAAAATGGAAAGAAAAAATACGAAAGAGGAAAGGATCCAGAGAACAAATGTGAAAGATGGAGGAGAGAAATAAAAGAACGAGGAAAATGAAAGCTAAGAGGAAGGGAGAAAAAAAGGGAAATGGAAAGAAAAACAGGAAAAAGAACAGAACAATGCGAAAAATAGACAAAGCAAGAAGGAACGGGGAGAGAAAGCTTAAAACGAGAAGAGGGAAAGAGAGAGAGAGAGAGAAGAGCATAAAAAGAAAGGAAAAAAGAGAACGGAAAAGCCGCCCTAAAGAAAGGGAAAAATCTGGCAAAAGAGCTTTGAAGGAGACTTCGGGAAATGTGAGGGAAATGGAGGACGATGAATTCGGAGAAAGTACATGGCATAAAAGAATGTACGGGAGAGAAAGATGGATAGATAGACAGGGAAATAGAGTGGGAAGAGATAAAGAGTTGAGGCCCGGAGTGTGAAGAAGATGAAAAGGCATATATGTAAAATGTATGCACATACATATATATCCACACACCCTGTTGTTATTCTCTCCCTAAAACGGATGGAAAAATAAAAGCACTCCCCCCTCGAAGAAAAAATAGACTGTTGAGCCAAGGAAAAATAATAATTTATCTTCATTTGGTTACTTACCTCAGAAAACTCCTCCATTACACGCTTCTCCCATACTCTGCCACAGTAAAGTAGTTTGAACGATATTGCATGTTTTTTCCCTCGTGGCATGCAAAAGGAGAGGAGAGGAAAAAAAAAGTTTACAACACCTGACACTTCCTCTTGGTTCTGTTTCATTTAAACCGTTGTTTTCCTTCCCAGTTGGATCACAGTAAGAAAAAACACAGGAGGGAGAGTCCTTTTTTTTTGCCGCCTTACAAGTAAAGTAGTAATAAACTATTCAAAAAAATTTAGCAAATGCTGACAGCCGGTTTTTTTCCCCTCCTGTAAATCCCCAAGGACGTACATTTATATGGGTATATCAATGGGTATGTAAAAATATATGGTATTTGGTTGGTATAGAATAAAAAATTATGTCCATATATTTACGAGAGGTTTTCCTGGGGTGGGTGGGGGGAAGGCTTGGACGTCACACGTAAAATTTGTGGTATATAGGGGAATATTGGGGTTCCATGTATTTTCATTATGGTAATTATTTTGTTCCACGCATAGACGTGTACGTCTAAGTATAATACAAGCCATGGATGGATAAATCCTTTTCCGAGCAGGAATATGTAGTCACCCAGTTTTGTGGTGGAATGGCTGTATAAATATCGTGTATATAGCCCGTACAAGAAAAGTTTTGAGGCAAAAGGAGAGGAAGGGGAAGTGGATGCGTAGTTTTTTTTGGGGCACAAAATGTTTATTACAAGTGTATATTTGTATATATCTATATCTATGTATATACACATGAAATATGTATGTATATGCATCAACGTTGACGCTCAAATTTTCTTCTCAATTTTTCAAAAGTCTCCTCTCGTCTTATGTTTGTCTCTTTCTTCCGCTGCATTGTCTGTCTCTCGCTGTTTTAACCTTGTTCGTTTTTTTTCTTTTTTGGTCGCATTTTATTATTTTTCTCCGTTGTATCTTTATATTTTTCTGCCAATCTATTGTCTCGAATGTTTGTTGCTCTGTCTTTTTCTCTCTCGTCTCTTTTCCTTTTTTCTCTACATTGTAGTTTTTCTTTCTCTCTCGCTCCTTTTTTATCCCTGTTGTCTTCTGGGTTTGTCTTTCTCTTTTCTGTATCTCGTTCTTATTTTCCCATTTCTTCTCCATTTATATTGTCTCTTTGTTGTATTTTTCTCACTCTCGCAGTGGTTTCTCTCTTTTCATTCTCGCTCTTTTTGGTGCTTTCTCTCTCGTTGTTTCTTATATCGTTTCATTCTCGCTCGTTTTTATGCTTTCTCTCTCGTTGTTTCTTATATCGTTTCATTCTCGCTCTTTTTTATGCTTTCTCTCTCGTTGTTTCTTATATCGTTTCATTCTCGCTCGTTTTTATGCTTTCTCTCTCGTTGTTTCTTATAT
>JAQGBT010007771.1:0-10574 GCA_034698585.1 Disparrhopalites patrizii
GCATGTTAATTTTGAATTTGTTTTGAATTTTGGCATGTTAATTTTGAATTTGTTTTGAATTTTGGCATGTTAATTTTCAATTTCTGTACATTTAGGCATGTTAATTTGCACTTTTTTGTTTTACTTTTGGACCTATTATTGGGTATGTAAATTTCAAAGGTGGAAAAGGAGAATCCGTCCACAAGAAGGAGCCACTTTTGGCTGGGGGTGCATATTTTGAGTCCGAGCCGAAGCATGTGAAGGCCGGAATTGAGATTTTAGCATTGTCTAAATCCTTTGGACACTTACAGGCTGTGAAAAGCCTGAGTTTAAATCTTTTTGAGAACCAAGTCACAGCTCTTTTGGGTCATAATGGGGCGGGGAAGACAACTACTCTTTCCATGCTTACTGGTAATATCTAATATGTTTGAAAGTCTTCCGCAGTTTTGCTTTCTGTCGCTCGGCTTCTAAATGTATTTCTTATTCTCTGTATCTGTCATTTCCTTTTCAGGGATTCTATGTCCAACGTCTGGGACGGCCATCGTAAATGGCCATGACATCTGCGAAGACATGGTGGGGGTGAGGACGAGCTTGGGCATGTGTCCTCAGTATGACGTTCTCTTTGATAAACTGACTGTGGAGGAGCATCTCTACTTTTTCTCACGGGTAAATACAATAATAAAAGCATCCAAGTTTCAAAGGTAATGATGCTGTACTTTGGTAAACTCCAAATTTATTACAAAAGCGCACGTCAAGTTTTAGTGTTTAAAAAAAGCTATATACTTTTTGCCTAAAAACTTTACGCTGCATAAATTGTTTTTATCTAAAAAAAATGTATTGTAAATTTAAGATTTAAAAAAGTATGTTTTCAAAATATACGCACGTTGTTCAAAATGCTATATATACCAATTTAAAATTTCAAAAGTTGAGCTATACATATACAAACGTGTGAAAATCCTGCTTTATCCAAAACATTTATGTTACACAAATATATACTTATGTATACAAATTTAGACTTTTGCCTAATAAATTATGATTTGCACATTTATGCTATAGATTTGTGCTTTAAAAATGTATGCTTTAACAATTTATGCTTTCTATAATAATAATGTACATATTTGCTGTATATGAAACCATTTCTTAATTATGTATATCGTATTCGTTGATTGTATTCCTTCAAGCAAAAATATATTTTGTAATCAATTTCCGTACACAACCTTAATTCTAGCTTCTTGCCAAGTAATTACGCTGTAAATTAAATTGGCGATAATGTATCTATAAATTTTAAATTTACCTGTACAAAAACCAACCTTACTTATAATTATGGCAATTTTATAATATCAACGAAAAATGACTGCACTAATATTTCCGACAATGCTCTATATAGCTAAAAGGGTACAGCGATCCAGAAGCAATAAAGGAGGTGGAGCGCATGCTGGGCATCTTAGGATTTGAGGACAAGCGCCACGCACTATCGCAAACGCTCAGCGGTGGCATGAAGAGGAAGCTCTCCGTGGGCATCGCCTTTTGTGCTGGGTCAAAGGTCAACAATGTCTTTTTGCTGAGGATAAATTCTCAATACATGCTGTACTTGTTAAACAAAATCCATTTGTCATACTAACATTTTTGGGGCTAAATGCATCTGCGACTTCATTTCATTAGGCCGTTCTTCTGGATGAGCCCACATCCGGCATGGACGTGGGAGCTCGAAGATCCACTTGGGATCTGATTCAGACAGAAAAGACAGGAAGAACTGTCATTTTGTCGACGCATTTCATGGAGGAAGCAGATTTGCTGGGGGACCGCATTGCCATCCTGAACCAAGGGACCGTCAAATGCTGTGGAAGTTCCCTTTTCCTTAAGAAAAAATACGGTAATTATTATTTTGACTCCGATAATAGTGCTTACAATTCCATTTAATCATTTTAAGGGTTGTAAAATTATATTTCAAGGATAGCATAATTTTATTTAATAATTTAAATTTAAAGGGTATGGTAAAAAAAATGCAAGCGTAACAAAATTATATTTAACGGGTAAAATTTTTTTTCATATTTACGGTTATAAGTTATTATATTATTTAAATGGAAATATTTATATGTATATTCTCAAAATCCCGATTTTAGGTGGGGATTACCGCCTCATAATCGTCAAGGACAGCAACTGCAACACGAGTGAAGTTACATTTCTCCTAAAATCCCGGATTCCCGGAGCAGAATTGAGCGAAGACGTCGGGGCGGAGCTAAGCTACTCGCTCCCGGCAAACAAGTCCTCGGAATTTCCCGTTATTTTTGAGGAACTAGAAAAGAGCAAGGAAGATCTGGGCATAGCCAGTTACGGGGTGAGCAATACGAGCATGGAGGCCGTGTTTATGAGGGCCAGTGACATGATCCTCATCCCGGACCAACCTTGTGAGAAGAGACGACGGCGCCTCCGGCAAATCAAGTCCGAATCCAACCTCAAGTCTCTGAAAGAAAGGGTTTCCCGTGGATCCAAGTTCCCGGATTTGCCGCATTTTAACTCCAACTTCCGGAATGAGGGACCCAATTTAATTATCCAGCAGATGAAGGCCGTGTTCCGGAAGAAAATTTACTATGCTTTACGCAATTGGAAGTTGACCCTGCTCCAAGTTGGTTCCTTACCAGTTTTTTCATTTTGCTTTACATGTATGTATTTGTATATTATTCTTGATGTCATCTCGTGTCTTCCGTGGGAATAGATGGGAATACCAATTATACTCGTTTTAATGATCATAATTTTTGGGAAATCCATGCCGGGAATGTCGGATCCGAAGCCGCATTTGATTTCTTTGAGTGTAAGATTTGTGTGGCATTTAAAAGAGTTATATACGTATATTGCGATTTCTAGATGTCATTTTCTGTGAAAAAATAATTAATGTATTTGCATACAGTTGAGTTTCTCCATAATAAGTCTCTTTATAGCAACATTTCTATGTAACAACATTATTTTTCTAACCCTTTGTACGTACATGTAAGGCGCATATTTAATGTTCTGTATAACAACATTTCCCTGTAACAATATTTTTTGCCCTTCCCTTCAGAGTTGTTATGTAGAGACTCCACTGTATGATGCTGTTCGCTGTTTAATTTGTAACATTTTTGTTTGTTGTAGAAATATGAAAACCCTGGAAAGACGTTGACTCCTGTAGCATGTCAACGCGAGCACAAAATTTGTCATGGGTTCCGGGATTTTATAACGGAGAAAGCTTACAACACCCGCGCAGTCCGCGGGGGGACACTTGCGGATTTTATTCTTTCCCAGGTACAACAAAATAGTGCAAGTTTTGCTTTTAAGTGATTTGGTGAAAATCTTGAACCTTTTCATAATATTTTTAAAAGCCAGGGAGAATGTCTTCAAATTTTTATTTATTAATTATGCATTCGTACGACATGCTTGAAAGTCACCGTGAATCATGAACACTATGAGCATTACTTCATACTCTATGAATTGCTTCAGAATTTCTAGATTTATATTGGAAAGCTTGCCAAAATTATTTTCATTCAAAGTTTACTTTTCTACATTTTTTTTAAATTTTACTTTTCTACATTTGTTTAAAATTTTACCATCCATTTTTTTTTAATTTTACCAACCATTTTTTTAAAATTTTACCATCCATTTTTAAAATGTTCATTAGTTTCATGTATATTTCTAGTAACTATCCTTGAGAACTTCTGGATTTGATTTGAAAATATTAGCATACAGTATAGTCTCGTTATAACATCCCCACGCGGAACCAGAAATTTTGCGGTTATAACGAAATTTTTGACAAATACTGTTATCGGAAATTTGACATGCTTTCTGCATACCAGCGACTGTGAAATTTCTGGCGTTATAGCGATTTTTTTAACATTATGCTGTTATAAAGGATGTTGCTGTCAAGAGACTGCTGTAGTTCTTCTCAAGCTAATAATTATTCGTTTTCTAAAATGTTTTTGAAAACTTTATCTTGATTTTTTCAAACTATGAATTAATTGGGAATTACTATAATTGAGTTTCATATTTCGATTAATATCTTCAAAACTTCTTTTCAAATCTTTTTCAAAAATATTAACTTTTGATTTTTCAAAATAGATACTATTCTACAGATACTTGCTTGGAAACGTCTACAATATTTTTGAAATCTGTCTCATTGTCTCAAAAACGGTTGAGCTTTTTGGAATTTAAATTAATAATTAATATTAGTATAGGTTGATGATAATTATCATCAACCAAACGTATTTCTTCAGTTTTTCCCGGAACTTTATGAAGTTGCTATTCATTATTCTCTCAAATAGTTTTACAAATTAATATCTATTTCTGAAGGCATTTTTTGAACATTTTAAATAATTTTTGGAAATGCGTGCTTGAACACTTCACAGATATTTGCATCTATTTGGACATTTTAAATAATTTTTGAACACGCGCATTTGAACATTTTACATGTGCTATTTTTATATATTTGGACATTTTAATAAATAATTTCTTTCTATCACTTATTTCTTTATTTTTCATTATTTTCATTATTTTTCTTTCTATTAATTTCTTCAAATTACCTACAAATTCTGCTAAAATGTGTCGATTTTTTAAAAATGTGAACAAATGCTCTTTATACATTTGTAAAGATACCCAATTCTGTCTTGACAATTCTGTCTTGTTCCACGCATTGTTGAAATTGGTCGTTGTAGCAGTTAGCATATTGTTTAACTATATTTAAGCCCCTTTAACATACTTCCGTGATTCACATTCTATTATCTTAAATAATGATTTCCAGAAACTATATTTATAGGAAAAGCTGTGTGCAGTAATTGTTTCGCCTTATTACAAATAATAACAAATTTCTGAAGCCTTTTATTAATAAACTATGGAATTGGTTGTTTTATTCAGCAAATGGAAGACCTGAGCAAGGCCACCTCCCAGAACGTGATTGGCCTGGAACAGCGCTCAAAATCCATATCCTCCCAAAAGCTCACCGAGCTCGTGGGCTACTTCAATAACCAGCCCTTTCACACTCCCGCGCTGGCCCTCAACCTCCTCCACAACGGCATCCTCCAGGCCTTCCATGTCAAAACGGAATTAGTGGTCACGAATCACCCCTTTGAACTGAGTAGCATCGACCGATTGAAGGAAACTGGAACAATGTTCACCTATGGCTTCTTCATCAGTTGGATAATGCAATTGGGCTTGGCCTTCCAGGCGGCGTCCTTCATCATATTTTTAATCCAGGAGCGAGTAAGTCATGTGAGGCACCTCCAATTATCTGCGGGGCTCATGTCCCCCATTTACTGGATCCCCGCTCTCATCGTGGACCTTCTCAGTTATATGCTCTCTTGTACTTTGGTTTTGGCCATACTTTGGATCTCCAACGCGGAGGAGTTCTGCTCCTCCGATGTCCTTTGTAGTATCTTCATCCTGTGTGCTGTCCATGCCTGGGCCATGTTAACACATATGAGTTTATTTTCATTTGTCTTCACCAATCCCGCCTCAGGCTTTGCGAGAATGGCCATGTTTCATGCGGCGACTGGTAATTCGTTTATTTATAGTTATTATTTATTTATGTGCAAGCATTTTATTTGTGGTAGCAATAAATTTTATTGGTGATAGCAGAAGTTGTATGGGTCATAACATTAGCAAAATTATAGATATGATATGCATACACATGGTGCTATTTTTGTACAGGCTCCGCACTTATGATAATGACTACGACACTAAAAATGCCGGAATTCAACATGGGACAAACCATGGACTTTCTCCATCATATTTCCCTCCTTTTCCCCAATTACGCCATCGGCATGGGCGTCCTCTACATCACCAGTCACAAGGATCTCCAAACATTTTGTGGGAGCTTCCACTTGAACATCTTGTGTCGGCAAAATCCGGAATTTGTTTGTTGTGTCAAATGTAAGTTGGGTAATGGTTTTGCATATGCTGTAGACTCTCGCCATAACAACCCTGAAGGGAAGAGCAAAAATGGTTGTTACATGGAAAAGTTGTTATATGGAACATTTAATATGTACACTACATATACCAAGGGCTGAAAAATAAAGTTGTTATCGAGTAAAAGTTGTTATAAGGAGAGTTGTTATAAAGAGAGTCCACTGCATATGGATTTTTGTATATATACATACATGCTAATAATGTACACAGGACGACGTTTCTTGCGCTTCCGCAATCATTTTTTTTTTTTTTTGTGTGAACGCTTAATATTATCAATTCTCGTCATTCCCCTGCATTTGTTCAGATTTTTAGCAGAGGAATTCAGTTATTTATTCAGTTATAAATATTCACACAAAAATACTTTATTGCTAACTTTGAAGTATAATGCAAACACCTCCATCAAGTAGGTTGGGAAGTCAAGTTTTGTATATTGCGAGATTTGTATTAAAGCAAATTTTTTGCCAATTGAAACAATTTTGGTTCGTCTAAATTGAAGCTAAAATTTGGTCTTTGGAAGTATATATATATTCAATTGCAGAAACTTTTTTATGTGGATATTAGATCACGATAGCTACTTCGCATGGGAAAGTTTCGGAGTGGGCAAGAATGTGTGCGTACTGGCTCTGTGGGGATGCGTGTCGGTCGCTGGAATAGTTATTATAGAGAGTAGAATGGTACCAAAGTTGCTGGCGCTATTTAAATGGAGAAATGACTGGGAATCGGAATCAAGACGAGATTCAGAAAATGGTGAGCAATTTTTTATTTCTTTCGAGTTTATTTCAAGGTACTTTGAAATATCTCCGTTTCATACAATCGGAAAATCGTGTAAGTCAGTAAAATTTTAGAAAGAAATCGGGTTTTATGACAATGCATAACCAAAAGGAATAACTGGATTCACGGAAAAATATAAATGTTTCAATATCGCTAGTTTTACATCCGCTTGACGACGACGTGCTGAAGGAAGCCATGCGCATAAATTCCCAAAATCTGTCCCAGCTGGCCAGAACAGACAGCTTGGTTATCAAGTAATATTTTTTTTTTAAATGACGTCCAAAATCTTGGCGTTTCAATGCGTATTTTGGATTTCATATTTCATTATTTTGGATGCTTAATTGTTTCAATGGTCTAGAAATCTGACCAAAGTATTCGACAAGAAACTCAGGGCTGTGGACGGTTTAACAATGGGAGTTCGTCGAGGGGAGACATTTGGCTTGTTGGGGGTAAATGGCGCTGGGAAGACAACAACGTTCAAGATGCTCACCGGGGACATGTCCGCCACCAGCGGCGATGCGTACTTGTGTAAATTCAGTGTCCGAAAATCCCTGAAGTACGTTTATCAAAATCTTGGATACTGCCCCCAATTTGATGCCGTCCTGGAAGAGTTGACAGGGCGGGAGAATATTCGGCTATTCGCGGATCTCAAGGGGATTCCGGAGAAGTTCGTTGACAAAATCATCGACAGCCTGGCGGAGCATTTGTTATTCGCGCCACACATTAACAAGCGTGTCAAGGAGTACAGGTAGAAAAAAACTTTTTTATTATCATACATTTTTCCAATTACATTATTATCATCCAATTACTACTATTTATTATGGATAATTAAGAAGGATTATAATTTTTAATATAATTTGACAGCGGCGGAAATAAACGAAAATTGTCCACGGCCATCGCCATGTTGGGAAATCCTCCGTTGGTATTTCTGGATGAGCCCACTTCTGGGATGGATCCCGTCGCCCGACGGCACGTTTGGAACGCCATTAGCCGCTTGAGGGAGCTGGGGACGTCTGTGCTTCTGACGTCCCATAGCATGGAGGAATGCGAGGCCCTTTGCTCCCGCTTGGCTATCATGGTCCGAGGGCGCTTTCAGTGCTTGGGCTCCCCCCAGCATTTGAAGAGCAAATTTGGCCAAGGCTACACAATCGTCGCTCAATTGAACTATGCTGGGAATATCTCAAATCATCCATCCAATGTGGATCTGGAAAATGAACCAGAACAAATAAAGCCGTGGGAGCTTGAGTTGGAGGGATTGGTGGAATATATTGAAGCGGCATTCCCAGGTTGGGTCCACTAATTCCAAATATACAAATTTGTGCTTGGAATTTACACCTATAAGGATGCAATCAATTTTTTTGTAAACGAAATAATGTCACTTTTTTTTTTACTTGAAGGCTGTGAGCTCAAAGATACTCATCCTGGCTTCGTCCAATATTTCTTGCCGGGAAGACACGTGACTTGGGCGAGACTCTTTGGGGTCATGGAGAATGCCAAGGACAAATTTCAGTTGGAGGCCTACACCGTGGGCCAAACTAGTTTGGAACAGGTTTTCTTCAATTTCACCCAAGAAAATGTGGACTAAAAGGCTCAATCTACATCTTACCCTATATTTCCAAGTTATTTTGATCAAAGGGGATTTCCAAAATTTATTTTCCAGCTAATGTTTTACGAACACATTCATTCACAATTTATAGCTATATTTTCTTAGACTAACGGGGCCGTTGATGGTAATGCATTTGAATATGTGACGGTAATGCCAACTTGCATGTTATTAATAAAATTATTGTAGCACAAGCATTTAACGATATGCATATTGTCCGGATATGCATACTATTAATGCCAGAGGGACCATTCCTTAATATTATAAATATTTGGATAAACAATAGTAAATACATGTTACAGTGGAATCCCTCTATAACAACACTGAAGGGAAGATAAAAAATATGGTAACTGAGAAATGTTGTTATATAGAACATAAAATATGTGCATTACATGTCCAAAGGTGGATAAATAATGTTTTTGTGTGTACCGGATGTTTCAAATACAAGTGGACCAGCACTTCCTTCTATAACGAATATGCACATGCCAAGGCGTACAGCAGTGATTATTGACTCGTTGAAATGTAAGACAGGTACACTTTCAAAACAACAAAGCACACAATGACAATTTTGAACGTTACATACAAGTGCTACATAGCAGTAGAGTTGCATTAAGTTTTAAAAAATCAACAATGGATGACAAAATTGTTTTGTTGGCGAAAAAGTAGGACAAATGTGGGTCACGTACACACTAGGCACTTCCGAATACTTCAGGTTGCATTTAGTAAGATTAACTAGATAGTTCAAACACAATTTGTGTCTATAGTCTGCCTTTGCCTATCAATCACAATTTCCTGTGGACATGTACTGTATTAACTGTAGGGACATGGAAAATATAATCCCGTTTTGTATACACAGAACTCGTAGATTAAGCTTTCTTATCAGAAGGGATGTGATAAACCAGAATTATGAGAAATATACATATCACCACATTTATGTGCACTTGCCTGGTCGGCTTGTGTGAATTGTCCGAGACATTTTTGAATAGAATTATCCTGCTGATATTAACTAATTGACGGAAACAGATTCGCGGCTAACAAAGCCTGCTATTTTTTCAAATATCAGATCGCACTGTAGCACAGTAGAAATTGTTGCCTTTTACAGTGTGAGTGAATACGAGGCTGAAGAAATAACAGTTTTTAGACACTGAAATAATGGCAGAGACAAGGGCGTGGGCAAAGTGTGCCGGTGGCGGCCCCCAAACCTTCCGCCATGCTTCCGTGGCCGTTGGTGACAATTTATACATTTTTGGTTCCACTTACGAAGAGTACTTCGGAGAAAATAAGCTTGAAGAAGAAATCGGAGTGTACTTGTTCAACACAGGTGCCGTTAAGAAAGAGTCGAGTCTCTCTATAATGGCATTCCAGAAAGCTGCAAAACCCGTTTTTTCAACGAACAGGCATTTCTCTTACTATTAACAATTATAGACAATGTGTTCGAGCGGAACAATTTCATTGCCGTTATAAGGGAAGAACCGTTTTAAGGAAGTCCGTTAAAAAGAGAATCAACTGTATCTATTGGTTCAGATATTTTTGATGCTATTTTAATACAACTAATACAACATGCACAGGGAATGCCTTTTGGTCCTTACGATTGTGACACGTTGATGGTTATCCTTAAATCGGAATGTGTTTTGACTTGCAGTTAGCAAAACCTGGAAGCGTCTCTCTCCATCCGAAAATGGAACTAGAGTTCCTCCAAGAATCCTGCACACAGTGGTTGCGATGGACAAACTCATTTATCTCTTGGGAGGAAGTTGTTGCAAAAATGACTATTGTAATGCCTTGTTTGGATTCGACACAAACACGTTGGAATGGACACGGCTGAAGGCAACAGGAATTATTCCAGCGGGAAGACAGGGGCATACTGCGGTGGCAGTTCAAAACAAAATTTACGTTTTTGGTGGACAAACCTACAATCTTTTGCAGCCTTTAGAGTTTGATGATGATTTCCACTGTTTTGACCTGGAAACGGAAGCCTGGTCGACCATAAAAACATGTAAGTTATAAATGTTTTTGGAGTCACAAGCCCCAAAATTTTCAAAATCATAAGGACGAAGGAACACCTACTTTGTATACGAAGTAGAAAACGTATGAATTGATAAATACCTCCGAGGGATTGATACAAGTGTATTCACTAATGTATACTTGTAGTAAATTGTAATAATTCCCAGGGTATTGTGGATTACACAGAATTTTGCGGGATTACGGATTATGGATTATTCTGATTTTATTTTTGGGATTACGGATTACACGTACACTTTAGCGTAGCCACGGGATTACGGATTACGGA
>JAQGBT010007772.1:0-10574 GCA_034698585.1 Disparrhopalites patrizii
GATCACCATCGACATGGGCTGGACGAGGACGAAGAAGGCCCGCTGGATCCCGAGACGGCCGCAGCGAGAGGTGAAAGTCAGAGAAAGCTTATTTTAGCATACTAAGAGACCTTATATCTTCGATTTTTATGTTTCCGCTCGAGATCAAATGCTGTATAGCTCCATGTATGTCCGCGATAAGATGCAGAATCTCATATGAAACTATTTGGGCAGTATATTCCAAGCGGAACAAGATTTAATTCTGATGTAGACGCTTTTCTTGCAAATATTCAACGTCATTTATTTTGAAGAACCTCACATGTATTTTCCTTGGCAAACACTCAATTATTGCGCTTCCTTTATTATTAATTGGGTTTAATAATATTATTTTAAATATTGGGTTTTAAGAACATATTTTGTATTATACTTGAATAAGTTAAATAGCAATTGCAAAAATGTGCACAGGCCGCTGTAGCTTCCCCGGGCGCTGGGAAGGGAATTGGTTCCAGTCGGGCTTTCACCAAACCATTGCCATTGCCAGGCATTCCATAAATTCGAAGGGAAAGTGCTTGGAAACGGAAGGGGACAAATTCATTCTATATAACGAGTAATCCCTTATTTTAATTAATATCCCTTATATTAATAATCCGTTTTTTAATTTATTTAACTTATTTTAATTTATAACCCCTTATTTTAATCTTATTTTAATTTTTTAAATTACAATTAAAATACACCTCAACTTCTCCATCATGAGCAGAAATGAGAGAATGCGGATTAAATTATATTTTCAGACGTGATCATTGCTACCGGTGCGTCGTATTTCATGAGAAGCACCTAAATGTTTTGCAGTACAAAGAATGTAAGTAAAATCCTTCGGATACTTTCCCTTATTTGGGTGGAGAGATTAATATGGCTGAATGTACCTGTTGCTCCAGCATTTTGCATTCCGGAGCGAGGGTCGCTGCGGAGCATGTGCCAGACAATCACGGGGGATGCCTACCTTTACTCCATGTTCCGGATGGACGCCAAAGGGGTGGAGTGTCCCTTCCAAGGACCTTTGACCTTCACCTACAACCGCGGGAGCGGGGACTGTCAAATGCCCGTGTCCACCATCAATTCTTGTCTCCAGAATTCCCGGCTCCTCCTCAACTACCAGGCATGTCCAGATGTCCCCGGCACGGAGAGCATTAGTACGCCCATTTTAATCCATTTTATTTTTCATTTTATTTTACACTAATTTAGACGTACATTTGTAATGCTTGTGATTTGGTTCCAGTGGAGGAACTGGAATGCTTGGGGAGCTGGAAGGAAGGGTCTTCCAGGTATTTCTTGGGCTTGATCCAATACCGTCATTCCGCTTCCCTGGAGGACAGATTCCGCTGCTTTGCCTATGAGAAATTAAAGAAGCAGAGTCATTTCTTCTCCCAAATGTCCCCGCATCACCTCCAGGGAATGGTGGACAACAGTTCTGGGGATGTCCTGGTTCGGGTGGCGCAGTCGGGGGACGCCACCTGCAATGGACTCAACCCCCACGAAGGCTCCAGAGTTCTTAGTTTACGCAGAGGTAAGCTTTTTCATTAATTATTTATATATTATTTATTATTATTTATGCTCGTTTTTTCAATTTTAAAATGAGTTTTGAGGGGAGTTTTTAGAAAGACACTTTGCATGTTGTTGATTAGCGGCAATTCCGAAAGCCTGCAACTTCCCCTCTTGGCTGTTAAATGGGAGGGACTGGCACACGTTGGACGAGCGAAGGATCTTCTCCTTCGACAATTCCGAGCTTAAAGTGAGGAATATGACGGAGGGCGGCGGCCACACGTTGGCCATGGTGGCAAAATGCACCCAGCTCCAGGACAATCCCACGCTGGACAACGTTCTTCTCCTCATTCATGCCACGGCGGGCTGGTAGGGCGCTTTTATTCCATTTCCTACGGTCTTCGTCTTATTAAATGAGCATTTGAGCAGGGAAATATCTGTTTTGCCTGGCATGATGAAATGTACATTTTTATTGGCTTATGGGCCATCCTGTACATATTCGTGGAGACTAAACATTGTTGTACTTGTTTACAGTCAGAGTGGCTTCGTGTGCATGGCCATTCACCGGCGGGATAGTCATATTATTGAGCTTCAAATGGGTGAGCACAATTTAGTCTCAATTAATCGTTTGTTTAAATTTTACATTTATTTAAATACTTTTCAATTTACGATATTAATTCTTATAATAGTTTTGACAATTATACTTCCATACATTTATACATACATACGCGCTAAAGCCGCATTTTCAAGTATGATTGTGATCGTTTGCCTTTTGGGCGCAGGTGCCACTGTCCGTCGGCTGGAAGACGCTTGCCACCCACAAAATTTCGACAGCAATCTTCAACCGTATCTTACTTTGATCTGTAAGACAATCATTGTAATTGTAATTCCTTTATTGCCAAATCTAAGAGCATGTACATACTGATTTCCATAGACAGACATCCTACCTTCTTAGTTATAAGTCTTAAGTACAATATAATATTTTGTTTTTTTAACTTTGTGCAACTTGAACGCCATTTCTGATGTTTTGGTAGCATCACAAGGGTCAGGGGTGCGTACAAAAAAATGGCTTTAGTTGTTCATTGTAGTACAAGATATGCAGCAGAAAGGAAAGAGTAAATGATTGCCTGCGTGTGTGCATATATATTTAGTTTAGTACCGATAGCCTTGCCTATCCTTAAGATATTTTACAATCTTGTCTCAAAAAAAGGCACTCAATTCTCTCAACCCGATTAAACCCAACGATGGACGTGTTCACACAATTCACAAATATTGAGCTAATGACAACGGTTAATAATAAAATATGCCGTTATAATAGAAAACGTTAAGAAAACAATTTTTGTCGCGGCAACATTTCCATATCAGGACTAAATTCTAGGCCTATCCGAATAAGACCTTTTCCACTACGAATGCAATCAATTTGTAGGACAACTAATTGTTTCAGAATGTCTACATGCTTTTTCCGTTAGCCAGGAGGGCTGAGTTTCAACGTTTATTATTTGGTGTCCATTCTGATGTACACCGGACAATCTTTCAGCTCTGGCCAATTGGATGTTTTGCTGGCAAACATTTTCAATTGTCGTTGAAGTTGAATAAATTAAAAAAAATATAACGTATTTAATATCCTTTAGCATGTCATACCCTTCTACGGGAATCTCTGTGACTAGAAAAGTAAGGACTGAGAAAGGGAAGTTGCAGGAAGTTAAAGGGAAAAAGGGAAGTCGGGGAAGACGCCACAACAAATCGTTTGCTAAATACTAAACAAAAACGCTTTGCATTTAATTTTGTACACCGTCATTGCTCTAATTTTAGTAAAATTCTGCAGGAACATGAGAAAGTTGGTGGTGTATAAGTGGAAAGTGCGATTAATACTAGATTTCATTGAAGGGCTTTTCTGAAGCTTAAAAATAAATAATTATTGAATTCTATGACTACTGCAGCACCCTCTTCAGGACGGAGGCCGTGTCCGAACGTGGGTCAATTCCAGATTATGGGCTCGGTGGTGGTCGTGGACACGGGAAGTGGCGTGGCCGAGCGACAGCGCCTGGGCGGGAAGAAATGCGCGCAGGAGTTTAGCTCCTTAAGCATGGGCTGCAACGCCTTGGACATGCTCCAGTTTCACGCAGAATGTTCCACTTCAATTGCAGGTACAGATTAACGTCCCATTATTTACTAGTACAAATACAAGCCATTCTTGGTAACTCTTTGAAAATATCCTGGTCACTAATTAATTTAAACTTTCCCGCTGAATCAGAATACGCATGTCACGGGTGGTGGGAGGAGATGGGGATCCGCTACTTAATTGCCTCGTCGATCTCATCGCCGCGCACTCGCGCCATAAAGGAGCGCTTTTGCTTTGCCTACCGCGAAGACCGGAGCAGCTCCCATCCTCCCTTGGAAGGCCAGGAGCGGTTGAGAGGGAATTCGGACGGGAACGGTGCTTTGGCCAGCGGGGAAGAATCAGGCGAAGAGCCTTCGCCGGACTTTGGCCGACTCCTCCTCTTCTCCACCATGACGGACTCTTGTCATCGGAATCTCCGACTGGGCATCGAAGGGATTTGGGCCTTCAATGCCACTAGCTTGGGTCACTGCAATGGGGTCAATGGCGCTGGGATGACCCGAGGTCAAGGCGGGAAAGCTGCAACTGTGATACTCACCATTTTTACTTGCTTCATCACCGCGATCTCCACTCACCTTCACTTCTAAAGGATTTTCTATCAAGGAAATTTCACACTTTTCTGTGGGCTTGAAAAGACTTATTTTTTACGCAAACTGTGAAAATTTTTCCAACATTTAAATGTTTCCGTATTTAGTTTATTAATTGCTAGCTTTAATTAACACTTTACAACAAAAATTATGCTGTGTATTAGACCAAGTCAAAATCATGCAAATTGTCAAAAATTATCATTCAAGAATCACAATTTTTGCGGTTAAAAAATGATTTAGAAATTCTCGCTTTTCTTTCACTGAAAACGAAATTATTGAAATTAGCTTAAATTCTTTAAAATTTACTATTTCAAAAGGTAAAATGATTTAAATATTTATTTTGGTATTTACTGTAAAATTCAAATCGGCTTCTACGTCTGTAGAGAGAGACAATCCTGGTAAATGTTTTCATTTTTATTTTTTATATCCAAACGTGCACTAATAGACATATAGACACAATAAAACATGAATAAAAAATTAAGTGGTTCGTTAATAATCCAAAAAAATTCATCCATTTTATTTCCCCTGCAATCACGGAATTTTTTCGGGAGCTTCCACGCCAATAAATCCCTGGAATATGCTCTAGGTGAGTCCAAGGATATAAAATCCCCGGGGTAAAGCACAGGTTCAGGTAAACGCAAGTCCTTTCATTCAGCACGAAAATAAATGGAGGTGTAAAAACAAAATACCATAAAAATTCTTCTACAAAAAAAACAGAAAAAATGGAACGAGAAAGGCATAATTGCGATTTATGATGGCAAAAAAGGTATGTTGTCTGTATATGTAAATAGCCCGAGATTCATGGCTCCGCGACATGTTTTTGGGAGAAGAAAGAAAAAAAGGGGCAATATTTCCCCCAACAGCTAAACATAGTATAACTCATGATTTTCCCACTCCCTTTTCAACCCTTTTTTCCCACTGATTTACACTTTGTTTTCCCTTTACCAGTCATAAAGCATCCGAGGCTCAATAAATGGAACTATTTTTTTTTGGACGCCAATACATACGGACTTTTGTTTTTCTGGAATATTTTGGGAGCCTCCTTTCTCTCCAGGACTCACTTTCGGATTTTTTGCATGCTAAAAATTTATAGGGCATAAGGATTTATGGACAAACATTATGAGCTGATGCAGGAGACCTTCACACATGCAACCAGTAGTAAATTATGGCCGTCTGCGTACATACCTAAGCAGGAAAGTGCATGCATGATCCTGTACGTACTGCTATACTTATATTGTACATACATAATTACATATAGATGTACAAGCAAATGGATCAGCTGCAGGGGAGTTTGGAAGCATTTTTTTGCATAGAGTCACGCCACGTTCATCATTTTTTAATTGAAAGACACGAAATAAATCCATAAATCCTATTTGATTCCCACTGCAGAATTTCTCACTAATTCCCTTCCTCCCCTCGTGTTTTTTATATAATTTAAAAAGTCTATTTTAGCTCCAGACGACGTACGAAAATGAGAAATAATTTTTTAGGTTTAAATTTGAAAAATATGAATAAATCAAATTAATTTCGTTTTTCGTAGAGCTTTCCCTTTTTAAGTAATTTGAGTAAGGCGAAAAAAGTCATATAGCAGGCATTATAATACATAATAATTGCCGTTAAGCAATATGAGTGTTGGTTTAACTGTAAAACTAATATTTTGGACTTATTCCCCTTTGTTTCTACATCTGTACGTACATTAACTTTTCTTTTCATTTGCTTGTCCCAACAAAAATTTTGCACTGGTTTTTGGCAAAATGAAATTGTTTTGATGTGAAGAATCCAATAAAGACAAAAGTGGAAGGGTGAAAACAAAGTTGGCTAGTTCTCGGTAAAAGTCCTCATTTATTTGAAGCCATTCTCTTATTTGTTTCAGCTATCCTCCAACTGGCTTCGCCTTTCATCTGATCTCAAAGAGCACTTTGTAGAAACATTGTTGAGATAAAAATGAAATTTCGTGGAGCGGAGAGTAAAGTGCTTTTGAGAGGAAAGTGAGTGGAAAAAATTGTTTTTCATCCCACACAAAAAATTATATTTGAAAGCCCAGGAAAAACAATAGAATCAAAGGCAATACTTGGATATGAAGGGGAAAGGACAAACGGTCACTTTCACTTTTTTCCCAGGAAATCTACCCCGTTCGGGAGAAAGTAAGTGTACAGAGAAGGGAAAGGGAAAGTTGTAAAAGTTTGTGGGAGACGTGGAAGATGACTTTTGATGAAAGTGAGACAAAGGGAAAAATAGGATTTGATGTCCCTTTATTGTTCTTTCTCCTTCCCTTTTATGTCCTTCCTCCGTACACCCACACAGGCCTTATTTCCTTTTCACCTTTCCTTGTTCACACTCTTTCTTTGACGTCATTCTTCCAGAATAGTCCCTCCATGTTCGCCGGAGAAAGTCATATTTCCTCTGGTCGTGTTACATTGTGGTCCAAAGGGAAAGATAGGACTCCTCCGTGGCTTTGAAGGGTGCTCCGAATTTATTTGGCCTCGTTTATGGGCAAACATGAAAACAAACACGAGATTTACCAAATCTCTTTGTCTTACTTTCATTCTCTCTTTTACTGGGTCAATCTGGGCTCTTTTGGGGATTTTATTCCTTTGCTTTCACCCTCACATCGTCTTTCACTCACACGGCTGCATTCGCAATATCGTCAATTGGATTTTGCACACCTTTTTTTTGACAATTTGGTTCCATGGTTTGGGAACGTTTTTTTTATTTTCTTATGCCGAGCTCACTCAATTCATTGTTTGGTAACATTTCTGGATATTTACAAATGTTAGAAAGAGCTCACATGCATCATATACGGAGAGAATGAAAGCAAAGCACACACGTGGACATGCATGGGGAAAGTCTAAAAAAAAAGTCAATAAATATTACGATAGAAAGGAAAATATAAAAAATAATAGAGAAAGCTTTAGGCACACAGAAAAGGGAGAAAGTAACAAATTGCAGGGATAGTGAGAACGTGAGGAGAAATGCAAGACTAAGAAGCCCAAAATAAAAGCGACAAAAATAATTGGCAAAAGATAAAGATAAAAGATAAAAGAATTAAAAAGATAAAGTTAGAAAGTTAAAAAAGAAATTGGGAGAAAACATCAGAAGAAATCAGAGGGAGAAAGCAAACGACCAAAAATAAACGTTTTGTTAGATTTCAATATTTTACGGCGAGAAAGCGAAGACAGGAAACACTGCGAGAAGTAAAATACAAAGGTGAAATCACAGGAAGGGAGAAATGAAAAGACGAGAAGTGTAGAAACCCGTAGAAAAACAGAAAATGCAGACACAGCTTGTATTTTGTATTCTTCCTTCATTCACCCGATCTTTCTTTCACTTTTCCCACCTCTGTATACATATTTTTTCACGGTTTCCCCGCGCCTATTAATCTTTACTGTCTCCATCTCCCACCTTTCTCCCTTCCCCATTTGAATCTCCCTTCATCCCCCTTCTTCCATCCTGAGAAAAACGAAAAAGTAATGAAAGAAGAGACGAAATTTGCTCGTCACTATTACCGTGAATGTGCAGATGTAAGAGAGGGAGATGAGAGAGGAAGTTCATATGAACAGAGCGCACATTACACCCGGAACACATAAAGGGGGAAGGAATTCCAGGGAAGGAGAGAGCGCATTACGGAGTGACAGAGAGAGAGCAAGACAGAGAGAGAGACAGAGAGAAATAAGGCTCACGGAATATTTCCAGCTCCAGCTCATATATAGAATTTCGCTTCCCCTCAAATCTCGATTCTCACACATTCTTCACTTGCCCAGGCTGTAATTCCATAGGAAAATATGTCCTTGTTGGTCTTCTAAAGTGTGAGTTCTCTCTCTCTCTTCTTTTCTCTCTCTCCACAATAAACATGAAGACGATAAGAGTGGAGGGGAAACCCTTTCATTCCTGCCCTTCTTTGTATACACATTCGCCGTGGTCGTTTGAGTGGGAGAGAGCGCGAGAAAGAGTGAAAGAGAGAGAGAGAGAGAGTGCGAGAGTGAAAGAGTCTGCGGGTATTTTTTCAGATTGGAAAAAAACCAATAAAAGATTTATGAAAAATCTGAGCTCCAAACAATCTCCTTCGTTCCTCTTTCCCCTCCCTTTCTTCTTAGCTCTCTCTCTCTCTGTCTCTCTCTATTTCTCTCTCTATTTCTCTTTTCTCTGTACCTTCCTATATAATTTCTTTCTTCTCATTCCAACACTTTTTTTTATCCTTCCACGGCTTCTCCAGCTGATTTCCCCCCTTCAGTATATAAATTCCAAGAACAAACATCGCAGGGCGAAAACTTACACGGAATCCCCTTCATTTGAAACTTTTTTTTCCCGGGGCATAAATTTCAAAAGGAAATATTTTGGAAGATATGTCACCTTTACATTCTCGTGGTATTTTTGTATGCCTTTTACATTTCATAATGTATGGATGCAAGAAAATCTGAGAAGGGAAATGTGACACTCTGTGCTGAAATCCTTTTTAAAATCCGGTTTTCAACCCATTTTTTAAAATTTCTTCTCTCGAAAAAACGAATAAAGTTTGTCCGGAAAAAATTCTGGGATTGTAAACTTATTAAAAGGGGAAAATTGAAAGGGGGAAATGCGGACACGGGCAATATTTCCTGCGTCTTGAGACGTTAGAAGGGGAGAGGGAAGAAATAAAGTACGGGGAAAGTGGGGAGCCTTTCAAATAAGGGAAGAAAGTAAATTTTGGCTTGAATGAATAAACAAGGAGGAATTTATCAACTCCTTTTCACACACTTTCACCCTTTCGCTTTCTTCCGTCTTTGCTTTCTCACCCTCCCAAAAAAAATGTTTCGGAGTGCAGTCATTGGAGTGTGAACTCAGGTACATTCCATCTACTTTTCTCTCTCGTTTTTCTCCCATTTGATTCTCTCGGAGGAATGTTTGTTGGGGTGGAACAATCATTTTTGACTTGTTTTGCTTTCCCGTTTTTTTCTCCATGTTAAATCAAGCCAATTTTTAAGATCCAGTTCAAGGGAAATCTTTCCCCACACATCATTACCATCCCAGATTTTCACCTCCATTTAATTCCACACAAATGTGTCCAAACAGATTTTGCTTTATGTCCGCAATCGCTTTCCGAGGCAGAGAAATATTGCATTCAAAAATTCCAAATGCTTTCACCAGATTTCTTTCAATTCTTAAATTGACCTTGAAAAACTTGAAAATACAACCATACAAAAATTCTGCCAGTCCCCCGGGAAAAATCAAAGGCGCACGAGATAAATCGGGAGTTTGGATCGTATTTTCCGGGAAAAATCCGATGACGGGCATTATTGTAATCCGTGGCGGGTATTATTATAAAGAATGCACCCGGGAGAAATATTTTTACACCAGCCGTTTCCCATGCAAAAGAATTGTAAATAGACGGAGAATGCCACAAAAAGGGACAAAAGACTGAGCTGCTTGCAGGACAAATTCACCCCCCCAAAAATTACATGCCAGACTTTCCCCCGGAGAAATTTGAATGAGCATTTGTGGGACGGAAAAAGAATCACATGCGAAAAGGATGAAGGGTGAAATTCCGCTTTGAATCCACATTAGTACAAGAGGACAAAAGAAAAAATGGGGAAGGGGAAAATTGAAGGAAAAGAAAGGAGATGAAGGGGAGAAATGCACATAATTTATGGGGGGAATTATGCCAAGGGGAAAACAAACATGAGGATACATACAAAGGAAACAACCCGGCTAAAATTTGTGGTTTAACCACCAGGAAAAAAACATGATTGGAAACACATTGTGCACATGCAAATGCTTGTAGATCCCCTTGGAAATTCCCTCGGAAGTAACTACGCCAAGGAAATTATTGGAGAGACCGAAATAAATAAAGAGAAGAGTGAAGGAAAAAGGGAAAGGAAAAAATAAGTACGGGGAAATGAGGAGGAAATTATGTGGAGAAAAAATACCCGGGAAAAAGGGGAATACCCGGGGCTTCTGTACTTTTCAAAGGGAGAGCATTAGGATCTATTAAAGAAGTACTGGGGAAAGGGCCTCTCCAGGGAAATCTACACGCGCTCCCATCTCTCCCCGTAATTATCCTCTTTCCCCCTCATTCCCAGCACCTTTCATATTTTTACCCGAAAAAAACGGAACCCAAAAAAATATTCCCCATGTGTTTGTCTCTGTAATAATCATAATTGTGGGCGCTTCCTCCCCCCCCAAAAAATGGGGGGGAATTCCAATCGCCTTTCTCGTATGGACAAAAACAATGTATTTTGTACGGGCTGAGGGGATAAACACAAGTCATAATTATTGTGGTTCGTGCAAGGCCTTGTGGCGCATCTCGGACGAATTGTGGGTAGAGAAATATACTAATAAAATGAAAGGAGAGACAGAGAATGAACGAGAGAGAG
>JAQGBT010007773.1:0-10573 GCA_034698585.1 Disparrhopalites patrizii
TATAAAGTAGGACAGAGAAAAAGAAAGAGATGAGAAAGTAGAAAAGATACAAGAAAGTAGGAAAGGGAAAAAGAAAGTGACTATAAAGTAGGACAGAGAAAAAGAAAGAGATGAGAAAGTAGAAAAGATACAAGAAAGTAGGAAAGGGAAAAAGAAAGCGACTATAAAGTAGGACAGAGAAAAAGAAAGAGACAGAGAAGGAAAGAGAAAAGAAAAGTGACAGAGAAAAATAAAGAGACGAGAAAGTAGGAAAGAAAAAAAGAAAGAGACAGAGAAGGAAAGAGAAAAGAAAAAAGACAGATAAAAAGGAAAGAGAAAAAGTGACGGAAATGGACAGAGAAAGCGATAGAATAGAATGCTGAACAAGGCCGAAGACCATTTTTGAATTCCCCCCCCAAAGTTCTCATCTCCGCCTGAAGAATTATTTATTTCTTTGGAACAATTGATTTCCGCCTTGTCAAACCTTCCACATTCTATCACTTCTTCTCTCCCACTAACTCTGAAGGGGTTTCCTCATCATTTTAATGAATTTGTGTGTTCTATAAGGAAATATATGTGTATAGATTATGTATGTATACCTATGCATTTTCATTACTTTCACTCGAACACCTTTGATTTCATCTTGCTTTCTTCCCTTCATCTGTCTCCCTCCTTCCTCTGTACTAACGATCTCGCCATTGTTAGGAGCACTTCCATTCCCGGTCTAGCCGGAGTGGATTCTGGGAAGTGAAAGCAATATTCATAATAATAATAATGAATTTTTTGATTCAAAATCCTTTATATCCTTCTCTTTTTTGCCTCAAAAAGAAGAGAACGTTTTTTATTTGGTACAACAATATCATTTCATCCGGAGGTTCATAAAAACTCGTGCAAACGACATCTTTTGTGAGCTTCCACAGAAATCGAATTTGGCATCCAAGCATAATTTTTGTTTCCATTTTATTTTAGCTCTACTCCAAACGTTATAATCCGGATGAGAAAGAAAGGGAGTAAGAGAGATTCGGAAAGCATATTGGATGGAAACAAGTGTTGGATGATTATGTATATTGGGAGAAAGAGTAAGAGAGAGAGAGAGAGAGAGAGAGAGAGAGCGAGAAAGAAAAATTGGATGTGGGTGTATGTCACTAAAGAGCACACTAGGGTGTCATGATCAACTTGGGACGACGAGTGTTCCTTTTTTTCTTTCTTTTTTACAAAATGTGTTCTTTATCCTTGAAGTTCTTTTTGAATTTGGATTATAAGAGGCTTGTTGTTCGTATCATCTTCACCATTTGTATGGGATGACTGATCTTTTTTCAATATGAAACATTTCCCATCCTCCCGCAGAATCATTAACCCACTCGCTGGAGCTTGGCAACTTCGTAAAAAAATGTTACATTATATTATTTTTTCATCCCAAGAAAAAAAACAATCCCCAAATTTTTTTCCTTATCCTATAGAATGTATTTTCCCTTAAAAAATATGGATAAGACTCATTTTTAGCCAGACGAGAAGAGAAAGTTGACGACGTTGTTGGATAATAATAATAAAGATTCTTCGCCTAGCGAAAAGCTTTTTTCTTTGTGGGTGAAAGATTTTTTGAAAAATAAACGGCTCCCTTCTTTCTACTCATATATACATATGGTATACTTTGTGGTACAAGGGAGGGAAAAAAAACTTTTTGGGGCAATCCTTGACATTTGAGAAGCGCATACGACTGCTAAAGGATTTCAATAAAGAAAAACTTTTTAGCCTAAAAAAAACTCCTTTTGCATGTCGTCCCATTCTTTTCTGAATTCCCATAGTCGCTAAGGGTAAAATGTAAGAGAGAAGTGTGAATCACTGGTTGTAGTTATTACGTCCACTTATAGGGAAGTTTTCTCTGCGGGTGTACAATAATAAAATAATAAAAGTTCAACCCAGAAGGATGTGACATGTGGCGTTTGTTTCAAAACTTTATTTTCTCGTCATCACCCCCCCCCAAAAGTCTAACAGTGTCAGTCGTACATGGATCAACACTTGTATAGTTTGTATAGACATTATGGAACAACCAAGAAAGTTAAGAGCAGAGTGCCAACTTGTAATCCATTGGGGTATATCGCTTTCACTATAGTCAGTTGATTGGATGTTAGTGAACAAGTGTGGAAGATAAAGCTCTTTCTCAAGATTACATTATGTATACATGCTCTTATCCAATTTGCTCCATACCACGTGGATTTATTCCTAATTGTCACTCACTCCAAGACATTTAGTGGGCGCGACCATCTCATCACTTTCTCCCATGTACAAAATAAGACGTGAATACAGAACGGATATATATATATATACATACAGAACATCCACCACCAGCCTTAATACAAGAAGCCACTTGCTAATTCGATTTAAAACTGGCTTGACAACAGGAAATGTATCCTAGCAAAGTGAGAGCCTCAATTTGGGGAAACAAATTTTGTTTCCTCAAACCTAAGTTACTAGTTCATTTAAAATAATTTCCTCGCCGCGAATTCCTCTACAAAAGTAATTAATTAGTCATCCCTCAATTTGTCCCCATATGGTGGGGGTCCTGATTAATTAACTGTGTCCACTGATTAATGAGATTAAAATTCAATTTAAAATATTCTCTGTTACATTGAAATCTCCAATTTTTGGAGGTGGTGGAGCGTGCCATCGTAAAAACTTTTTGGGGTTCCAAGAGGGAATTTTTTAAAGGAAAGGAAAGGGTTACTCCACCCCCAAAAAGATTTCCTCTCTCCCCCCTTGATTTATATCTTTCCTATAGTCTTTGCCAGACACAAGGGAATGGGTGTACGTAACAAATCTTGTAGGGGGGGGGGTTTCAAGCGAAAAAGAAGGGAAAAAACTTTCACTGGTGAAGTTGTTGTTGTGGTTTTGGTAAACAACCGCTCACTCCCACCCCCCTTGACGGGGCGTACATATTCATACACATGAATAGAGGCCCCTCCTAACCCCGGGATGAAATAATGATGCCGGAACGCTTAGATAGAATGCCAGGGGAAAAAAAAGTCTTGACAAATCTAGTCAGAAGAGGAGGGAGAGAGAGAGAAAAAAAACTTTTTATGTTTTCCTTCCGTCTTACTTGTTCTTGTCCCTACTTTACTCCGTTTTTTCCCGCTTCTCCTCGTTTTCCACACATCTATAAAATGTTTATTTGGTGATCGATCATCTGCTCCAGTTTGATGGATTCTTCACAGAACATTCTCCTCTTCTTTCATAAACTTACCACAGGGCCAATGGTATAGAGAAAGAGAGAGGGAGAGAGAGAGAGTTGTGCAATTACACACTGATTGTAATGTCAAAAGGCGAATGCATACCCGAACACACTCCCATGTAACGGTACGGATTGGTACGTCAACGCTAAGAAGGGAAGATCAAAGTCGGGATTCCTTCAGTGAGCCACAAAGAAAGCGATGGGAACACAAAAAAAAGGGGGGAAAAGCCAGGAAGGAGGAAAACAACTTCCTTACGTTGGCCATGTCGTTAAAAATTTACTGTTGACTCTTCCTCTTCTTCCCTCTCAGTCCATTTTTTTCTCGGGGGTACATATACTTAATCTAGCGTAAAAACACCAGAGAGACAGAGTACTATGGATAGCAACGGGGAACAAGACGCAAATTTAAGAAGATACCCACAGCTCAATATGTTTTCGAGGTAAATAGGGAGATCATGGTTGTATTTAGTGGGACGTGGAAGGAAATTCCGGGGAGAGCAGGACTAGCAACAAATGGGAGAGACAGGCACAAAAAAAATAAGAAATTACATTTTCTATCCCCCAAAAATAATTTACGTAAGGGCAGAACCACAAAGAATAATTACTGGACATTTTTAGATTTCGTTGATGGAAAGCCCCATAAAAAAAATTTCTGCGCTTTATTTTTTAATTTAATGCCATTAAATAAAATTTTAATTTAATTCAACAATTTTATCAGTACGGATTGGATTTTGACAGATTTAGGTAAAAATAATATGTAGCTCTTGTAGTTTGTAAAAAAAGTAGTATGCTCGTATGAGATTTACATTTATGAGTATTATGAAAAGGATTATTTGTTTATTCATGAATAATGATATGTATTTGTATAATTTAATTAATTTAATAACATTTTTGAAATTATAAATATCCCCCAAAACTTTGATTTGTTCTCTTCAAGTTTATTCATTACTTTGGCTCTAAGGATTATAAAGACTTTCTCGCAGTAGCAGTAGCCTTGGTTCCTTAATAGTAGGTCATGCCATGAGGGTGAAAGTATACCTAATAATGGACCAAAGGGCAAAAGCTAAGGTATCTTTAAAATTATCCCAATGGCAAATATCGCAAATGAGCAAAACAAAGCAAAGATCACAGGTATTTGCGAGAATATGAAGCAATTCAAAACTATATTAATAATGGAGGGATAAAAATCCGTCTTAGAGGAAACCATCACGCCCGGGCCTTAGCCTTACAAGTATTACACCAATCAATAGCACAAATAATAATTAACGGCTACAAACTGAGATGAGTAACGTCTGAACATTTGTGGAGAGAAAAGTCCCTGTGCAAGGTTTTTTCATTGATTGAAAACACTCTAAAACTATTTTAGGGCATTTTGTCTCCCAGCCCACGTACATACATAGATACGTATACATACATTACATGCAAGGGGAAATGACACGTTTTTTAAAAGTTCCCACACACTTTTCTTGTAATCTTGTCCTGGCACCCGTTCCCCCTTTTGTCCCTGATGATCCAAAAAAGTGTCTATGTATGTGTGGCTTACGTTGAGTATGTCTATAGCAAAGATCCCAGGGAAATGTTTGACATTCATTTAAAATTGGCAAGTTGAGCATGATGCATACAAATGAATGAAAAGTAATGAAATGAGACTTTCCCCCGTGCTTTCTCCCCTTTCTTTCTCTCTCTCTCTTTCCCCTTCTTTGTACCTTCCCCTTCCCTTCATTCGCAAATGGCATTGTGGTTGAGGCAATACAAATTGTCTCAAGGTATATAGGTATATACATAGGTATTATGTACACACACATGGGATGTGTGGAACGTGTGCCAAAGTCCTTTTTGCTATAAAATGTTTTCATTGGTCCAACTGTCTCGAAGACAAGTCATTGTAGTGTAGTGGGAACAGTTTGTAGGTGGAGCAGAACTACTAGTCCACTTTATGCCCAGACGGATATTAAATTTAGGTGATTCCCTTGTATTTATTCACTGTAATACATTACTCGCTCAGTAGGGGAAAATGTTTTTTTAGGGGATGGAGCTCTTGTTCCATTATTTCCAGGGGTGATTCCATCGTATCTGAAGGGAAGCTGAAGCATAAAAGCGTGTAGGAATTGAGAAGCGTTTACCAGTAATAGTGTGTACAGCAAAACAAAATTGGTAGGGAGCAATATGAGAAAGGGGAAACATGTATCTCCACATGGAATACAAATGGTCATACATATGTATGTATACGTCATACCAGGCACAACATGGAGGAAGTTGAACACAGTGGGCAGTGCCCTCATCATCCCCCGGAACAACAACTTATTGTAGGGGCAACAAAGGCGAAAGATTCACACACTGTATCAAAGGACAGGTGAGCACCTGAATCTCCTTCCAATTGAATAGCTCTTTCTTTTCCTTCTCTCCAATCTTCTCTTCTACAAGTTTTTTATATATTTTTTTTAGAAAATCAATTTTGGTAACAATAAAAGAAGTGGAGTTATTCTTGTATAGGTACGGGATACATATTTTGATTTTAAAGCCCGAAGAAAGTATTACAAGTGTTACACTCCCTTGTACTATTACAATCAATAACCCTTTTTGGTATGTACAGGACCATGTCCCTGAATCTTGTGACGTTCCGTAATTTGTGAGCCTTCCTATGGATAGTTACTAGAAAGAAAGTACATACAAAAAAAATGAAGAAGGATGTGTGCTGTAAGAGGAAAAATGGGGGAGGATGAGGTGAAGGAAGATAAAGGGAGAGAAGACAGAGAGAAAAAAAAAGGTGGAAGGATAGACAAAAATACTCCTTCCCTCCTACTACAAAAAGTTATTTATGAAGAGCACGATTCAGGGATATTTATTAATGGGTGGATTGGGGCAGATCGCTCATTCTCCTTTTCTTAAAAAAAAAATAGAAAGTATCACAAATCTATCGCCCTCTGGCCGGAAGGGGAGTTTAGGGAATATTTTATCACACCACAAACCTTTTTTGCTCTCCCCAATCCCTCTCCCGCTCGTTTTCATCCGTGGCCCCTTCCATCCAATTCTCTCCTTCCCTCATTTACCATGGTGGGAGAGAGGAAATAGTTTGAAATAAAATATTCCTAAAAGAGTGTCTGTGATGAGCCTAAAGGAGTGTGTCGTCCGGAGGTTTCTTGAAACACTTTTACAAATTAACGTGTGAGTACGAAAAATTACTGCAAAAAAAGGGGGAGGACGGAAGGGGAAAAAACGTTGGGATCGGAGTAATGATTACTGCAATTAGGAGACAGTCATCCTTTCACCGGGGGAAGGACGAGGGGATTAGTTTTTGGCTGAAGGAGAAAATAGGGAAGAGCTCGGGTTGCGTGCTTAATTCTACATGGTAAGATGCCAGTTCATGTGAACTGAGACACTCTAATGTATTAGGGGGCTCAATAATTATTCCCGGCATCCAAATACTTCAACTATATGCTTCGGATCAGAGTAACGGAAGGGAATTTCCGGGGACATGCAAATATGCATTGGGTCATGTTTCACAGAATTCACACTTTCGCATGTTAACTCTTTTCACTCTTCTCTCTCTCTCTCTCTCTCTCTCTCTCTTTCTCCCTGTCATGATTAATATGGGCCGTCCAACTCTCTCCAATGCATGAGTGAAGGTAAATACATACGTACACAAGTAAGCCGCCTGTAAACATAATTATGTATACTACATACAGATATAACCCATACATGATGTTCACTCTACCACCGAACGTGTCTCGGGCGTTGTTTGTTTGCAAGAGACAATTAAATAGGAGGCTTACATGAGAAGTTTGCCAGCAAGAGAATTGAGTAAATACACATGTGCATTCCTCCACTTCCCTCCGTGGCATCTTTCTCTTTCTTTACTCAACTCCCTCGTTTAAAATCCCAGGAAAAGCCCACTCTCAAGGACAATTCAAATGAAGTCTCGTTGTTGCGGTCTGTAAAAAGCACACGTGAGGTCATTCCTTATTATGTATACATTTGGGTTAAATTACCTACTGTGTAAACTACTTTACTCAAGCACCTTTTAGATGGTAGTAATAGTCATTCACAAAAGAGAAGGAGGAAACTGGACAAAAAGAGAGAGAAAGCTGGGGAAAAAGCAGGAAATGCTAGAAAAAGCCAGGCTTCGGATATTTATTGTGTTTTCCTCAAAGGAATTTTTTCCCTTTTCCCCTTGCATATACACATTTCCGTCTTAATGTGATTGGATTGTTGTGTAATACATTGCCCCAAATCTTATCTCCGCCTCATGACCCTTTTCAGGATATTTTTAAGATCCTTTCTCCAGGGTAATTTTGATCCTTTGGTACAATATGACCACTGTTAAGACTCCTTGGATTAGAGGAGATAATTAATGTCAACCTTTCACTCCCACAAAATACAAAAAAAAAATCTCTTTAGTTTCGGGAAAAGGCTTGTAAAAACATCATATTAATATGATTGTATTGATTTCTGCTGGGAAGTCTTATAATCACTACTTACCAGCCAGTATTAAGCACACTACTGATGATAAAAAGAAGGGGATAGGCGAGCCAAGGCTTAAATATTGGAAGTAGCCCGGTGCACTAACATCCAAAAAAAAAAAGATGTCTCACCATTCCTTTCCATCCCCGACCAGAAGTAGAAAAAATGGTCTTCCAGCTCGGCCTCAATCTGTTTTCATTCGTTATTACTTCCTACTGCTGATGTCCCTGGTAAATGCAGAAACAAATACTCTCCAAATAGGACCTTATACTTTCCCTTCCAGGGGAGGGTAGTCGACTAGTTTTAATTTGTGTTGACGACATTTGTAAAAAAAAAAAAAAAAACCAAAAGGAAGCCAGGAGAAGGGACAAGGACAAAGGGATGGAGGAAAATATAGGAAAAACCGGAGAGCTTCCTTTTTTCACCAGCCGCATTATACATGTGTAGCCAGAGCTAACAGGCATTAGTTTAGGGAGAAGCACGAGGAAGGCGAGACAAGAACAATGTCCTTTCTCCCCTTTCTTGGGATATCTAATAGGAATGAAGAAGACTATGGGTACATTGCAATCATTGTCACACAATAAATAGCTACTAGTAGGAGATGGAAGTAGTAGAATGAAGTGAGGCCAAGTAATCCCAATAGTGGAATAATAGTCGTTTCAAATACATACGCCTATACCATCCCCATTTCTCTTTCTCCAGCCCTTGTCGCACTACTTCCTTAATTATTCTCTCTTTCTACCCTTAGCGACTTTTACGGAGAAACAAAAACACGTGGGGGGGAGGGGAACAATGGGGATATAATGGATCTATTCTGGGAAACATCCCCCTGGCTTTATTCGTCCTCCCTATGAAAGCTATGGAGGACGTCCATCAAGTTTCCTGTACATACATGATTCCTGGAATTGTGTGGTGATGGAAGCCATTTTTTGTTTGATTCTAGGAATTCTACCGAAAATTCTACCCGATGTGTCCCGAATGTTAGGCTGGGGCTTAAAACAAGATTAATTGTGCCCTTATACATTAATTATAATGTATGAACTTGCTTTTAAAATTGATAGGAGCTGCTATGTTCCATTTTTATTTGACTTTTGCCAAGGAATGTCATGCGAATCTGTATTCGAATTTAAATCGGAATTATATTTATGTTTTGCAGTATTTTAATCGGAATTAGTACCTATATTTTTGTTAGAATAATATTTTAATTGGAATTTATAATTACAAATACATACGAAATTCAAATTCGTATTCGAAACTTGACATTTGGAGATTCCGATACTTTATTGGTATTACTTTATTGGTAATGTAGGCAAAAATGCCTACATTATGCTTCTAAATCCCGCCTTTGAGCAAGTTTTTTGCAAAATCATGGTATTGTAACAGTGTTTTGTTTCAATTGGCAGTAATATAACTATTTCTTCTGTAGAAACTTCGATTTTTCAGAAATCAGAGTTTGCAGAGTTAATTTATAATTTGTTTTATTGATTTTGCGCTTCTTGCAGGCTATAAATTGTGCCAGATAGCATTACAAAATTTTTTTTATAAGTTATAAGAAAAGTTTCGAATACGTATTCATACGACTGAGGATTTGAATAAAATTGTCCCTACCGGAATTATAATTTGTATTTTAGATATCCAAAATTTAAATTAGTATTAAATAATTAGGAAAACCACGTATTTAATTTAATTTTTGTTTCATATTTTTTCGACTGTCATTCCTTTGGGGTTTGTCTATAGATAGTTAAAAGTAATTATCTGAATATGCTTTTCATTATATCTAAATGTTTTTCATCTTCAAGTGACAGATTATGTTTTGAAATAAATGAAAGGTGGGTCAATTTCCCCTTGTGAAATAGATCATTGCCGGAAGCACTATTGGGAGTATTGTTAATTTATGAAGAAACTATCAGGGAGAAGAATTATGCAAGTTATAAGGAATAAAAACGGACGTACGTTATATCCTTATGATCTGGGTCTTCCAAGCCCTTTGTCCTCCCGTTTTTGTTATTGTTACTCCTTTAGGAATATCACACTCTGTTAGGGTCTTTATTTGATCCGGGGCGGCTGGGAGAGGCTTTTATCTCCCAGGAGCAAAAGCAGGGCAGGAGGCTGACTGGCTAAGGCGACAATAGACAAACTCATTCATCCGAGCAATCACCTTTCGCCTTGTCTCACCCTATATGTCCTCCAGAATATAATGGTGGCCAACTATCTACACTCGCCAATAGTTGTTCCAGGAGCCTCTCCAGATATGTACGTAGGATGAGGAGAGAGCTGGAGCGTGAATTACTAAGAAGAGGGAAATATTGGGAGTTTTCGAAAACTCACTCTTTCGCTCAATCTCCTGTAATCTGACACACATTTCTCTCTCTCTCTCCCTCTCTCTCTCTGTCTCTCTCTCGCGTCCTCATCTCACGCTCCGTTGTCCGTTTGAACGTAATTAGGATTTCAGGTTAGGAGCTTATAATAGCCATCAACTTCATCATTTTAATAGGATTTCAATCCTCCATCGATAGAAATTTAGCTGGAGGTAAATAACAAAATTGTCCATGAGTGAAAGCGGCTGGAAACGGTGATACACTGGATCTATACAGATGCAACGTACGTAATGTGTATATATTTTACAAATTCATATTATATTAAAGAATTGTATATATGTACATACATTAATTTTACTAGCTCTTCCCCTGTTCCATAACATTTAATTTAGATGGTAGTAAACGTCAAAAAATAATTTGACCCAGGACCTGGTGGGGGAAGGGAAGAGCTATAAAGGAAAGAAAAACAGTTGGGACAGAATAAGGGAAACGACGAACAAATCGAGGGAGGGGGGGAATAAAGAAGTAGAAATAATGGAGAAAATGACATGGAGTGAAAGAGAAGCAAAATTTTATAGAATTGACT
>JAQGBT010007774.1:0-10573 GCA_034698585.1 Disparrhopalites patrizii
ATATATATATATATATATATATTATGAATATGAATATTTGCAGGCTTCAGCTCCGGCCGTTAAATAAAGTCGTCATTCATTCTAGTAGAAAATGTGTTTGGAGAAACGTCATTTTCAAGTCTTTTAGTTACAACTGAAGAAACTTAACCAAACCAAGTATTTTGATATTTAAAAACTAATCAAACGCAGAAAAACTTGGTATTGATCTATACGCAGCAGGTCGTCGCATGCAGGTGTTTCTTGGTTTAGTATAAAATTCAAAAACCGTTTCCGTAATAGTAGTCATTTTGTAGTTTTATAGGTTGTAGAAATTATTTTATATTGAAAAAGGAAAAAGTGCTGGTTTTCTTGTAAACAACAAATTCAAAAAAGCTAGGTTCGTTTAATAATGGACATTGGCTGTTGTGTTAAGTACTGCAAGGGTAAGTCATACCGAATTTACAGTTGGCTTTCTTTTTTGAGATTCATTTGAAAAATGTTTGTTGAAGGTCGAGATTGTCGGTGATGTTGCTAATATTTTACGGTATTTACTGTAGGAACCTTTATTGTGAATGTGTTGGTGACCCCAAAGAATTCATTGAAGTACAAGAAGGACGGCAGCTCTAATAGAAGCTTCACCCTCGTCTCTAACGTTAACTGAACAGGACCTAGCCCTATTGTGAAACAGTAATATAGGAACTGAAATCAAGATCGAGAATTCAACCTTTTTGAACGATCAAAGAATGAGCTTGCACGAAGAAAATAAAGAAAACTCAAATCCTGATCATGAAATCAAGTGCAAGAATCTGATCAAGAAGATGAAAGTGGACGGAATATTGGGTGAGCATCATGTTCAGCAAATGGTTCGAGAGCTCTGTGTCCAAGAAATTCGGAATGTTACCAAAGCTTTTTTGAATGAGGTCAAGACCATCTGCCAAACTGCCCCTAATACCCGGGACGTGGATATTAGGAACTCCGATCAGGGAAAAGTGACCAAAGAAATCAAACCTGTTACCGTCTTTGAAGAAGATCAGATACTCGCGGATGAAATTGATGCTCTAAGGACATCGAAAAACCTGAAAGAGGGGTCATCTTGGGTGGATCAGAATTTAGATGGGGAAGAGTTGGCAGAAGTTCCTGGATTTCTTATTGAAATCTGTAAGTTTGCTCATTTTAGATTCAATTTTACTTATTATTTGTTAGGTTTACAGGCTCGATTCGCTTTGCCCGTAATAATCACCTGTTGAACTTACGTTATTGTATGTTTTTCAACAGGCAATTATCTTCCAGTTCCTTTGTCCAGTCTTCGGAATGTTCTCACCGGCTATGGTCATCCCATGTTCAGTATCCCGGCAAATGTTCAAGTCGGCAGTAAAGAAATCATTCCATACCAGACTCGACTTGAGTAAGTTTTTTTTTTAATTCGTTACGTATTATGATTTTTATGGATGTAATTACATATTTGATGTAAAACGGATTTGAATCCATGTTTTCAGCACACAAACACGTTCTTTTGAGATCCTTTCCTCTGTCACGGTCTTCCCACACAATATGCAGCTTCTCCTGTACATCAGTTTGGATACCAAAGGAACCCTTGACCTTGGATTAGCTTTCGCACCATTGGATGTCAAAATTGATCAGAAAACTTTAGCTACCCTGTCACGCTGGCGACATTGTCCTTTTAAAGCATTTCATCCTGATCAGAAACATCATACCTTTGACAATAATGTAAGGGCCTACCCCCAAATTATGTATGCTTTTCACCTCGTTTAGGATTATTAATTGGAGTTACATCTGATTAAGGTTAAATGAATCGAATTGAGTCTCGTTCGGTATGTTGAAAATGCTATTCGGCTAGCATTTTCACGTATGTATGTATCTACAGTCGAACCTCTCTATAACGGGCTCCCTTATAACGGTTTTCTCTCTATACCGGTAACTGAAAATGCTTCCCTCAAAAACTTTCTCCAACTGTTAACATAGAAATTTCTCTTCTCTATAACGGTTTTTCGTTATAACGGGGAAAATATGCTGATTTAAGGGGAACCGTTATAGAGAGGTTCGACTGTATACCTATATGTATGTATTATGTATGTATATGAATTTTGGTCCTGAAATCTGTTTTTTGTAGGGAGATGGACATCCCATATTTGTTGCTCGAGAACAACTTCGCTCCATGGCAAAGGTCAAACGCAAGGAAAATACGATTCCAATTGTCACGTTGGAGATTTGGCTCTGGGAGTCAGAGATGGACTTAATTCGTCCAATTGGACTGAGTGCTGCTTTGACAAACGCTCTAGCAGAGCTTTCGTTTTCATGTGTTTGTGCCCTGTCATTGAGTAAGTTAATTATTAAATGCTTTGTAATGAATTATATAATGAATTTATAGAAGTTGAATAGCGAGTAGAAATAATTACTAAAAAAAATGGGAAATTATTATAGGTTGTAACTTGGAGACACATTTGGATGATCCTCAATTTTTTTTCCTGGAAGGAGGTATTTTCTCCGTTGATAAAAATAACAATCCTCTGGAAACTGTTTACTGCAGCAAAAAAGGGTAAAATGTTTTTGCGTTAGATGAGCAACATTTTAATCATATTGAACCATTGTAACGCTTTGTTTCGGGGATGTCTACGATATACCTAATAATGCTGATTTACAATGGAAGTTGTTTTCTGCTGGTTGAGGTGTACCTACCTGTTATTGTTATACACCTGTACATATGTAAAATGTATTATCACAAAGTATAAACAGTGTACATAGTACATACACACTAACACAACACATGGATATTACATCAGTGTATGAATAATTATTAGTTATTATTGGATTTATTAATTGAAGTTATGCAACTTTTTGGTATTTCATGTTTAGAGGCGTAAAAGGGACGACTGCGTATAAAATTAAAAACACGGATATTTGCCTGGCAGTAACAGTTGAAGTAAATGAAGAACAGGGGTATTTCGGGATGGCCTTCATACCCTCAGATTGTAAGCTCAGTCCAAATCTCATTAATGCTTTGGCGACCTCTCGTCCGTGGGGAGTCAGCCATTTTTATGCTCAGGTAGGAAGCCCTAGCAAAACGCTACTCCATTTTAAAATTACTAGTTCTAATAATTATTTTTTAATTTATTTATTATATTGCTAAAAGTTAAGGAATGTTATTTTATTTTTACTTCTTAGGCAGGGGAAGGCTTCAAGACAATTGAGATTCGGAACATTAGAGCCAATGCTCGTATGTCAATGTGCCCTGCAATTGTTCATGTAGATATTGGTAATTTCTAGACCATATTATGCTTTTTCATTTGTTTGGGTTATGTTGCTGCGTCCTTTTAGACATTCGCGACAGCTACAAGTTGTTCAATCATTTTTATTTACATTTTATATTATTATGTATAATGGAATACTTTCTATTTTTAGTCAGTTTACTCGCTTGCGTGACATGTTTTTAAAATAAGATGCCCCAAGGTTAGAGCATGTTGTTTGCATTGTTAACGAAAAATCATTTTTCCGAAAATTTGTTTTAATTGTATTGATGACATCGTTTTTTTTAGCTAAAGAGATATATTTTTTTTTTTTGTCTTTTCTCGTTATTTTATGTAGGATCTGCTGATTCCATGAAACTTACAATTTTCTATTAGTAATAAATGACTGGAGGCTGTTCCGGAGATGCAATTTGATTTACGTATTTTTTCATGCATAAACACTTTAAAGTTATGAATTTTACCATGTACTGTAAACCGTACTCCTATGCATTCAGTGTTGCATTAGGTAAACATTTTATTACACTAATTACACATTTAAATCTTGTGTTTGTTCTTTTAAATTCCCGTGCCATTACTATAATGTATGCAATCAACAGTGAATCATGACTTTAATAGCACCTCCAGCACCAGTCCGTGCCGTCTCAAAAGCTTCCAACGTTTCTTCGATGGTGAAATTGTGAGTTATTAATTTTTTCACCGGCACTTTCCCGGATGCCACAATTGCCAGTGCTTCTGGGTAACTGTGAGAATACGGAAAAACATAGTTAATTTTTGCCTTTAATTGGAATCTTTTTTTTTTTTCAAATCTGTATTTAAATGCAAATGAAACAATAATTGTATATATTTCAGATGTAATTGGAATGGGATATATTTCACCCACAAACGTGCAAAGGAACAGATACAATTTATTAAAAATGCTCGTCCCCATTTAAACTTTTCAATTTAAGATGCTCCGCTTACCAATTTTCGTATCTGAAGACACCCCGAATGTCAACCTCCCGTGTGGCCGCGTCCACCAATGGCACAGTTACCTCTGGGGGAGTGTAACCAACCAAAACCACTGTGCCTCCGGATTTCGTGGCCTGAAAATGTAATTTTTGATCCAGTTTAATCTCTTCACATCCTCCATTCATCTTGACAGGACTAAATGTGACATTGTGAGATAAACTACCCGCTAAATACGTACCCGAATTGCACTCTGAATGCTGATTTCCGCCCCACTACACTCAAAGGTGACGTCCGGTTGACCTCCTAGAGTGTCCACGACCTCCTCGGCTAGCTTCCTCCCATCGTAACTCTTGTCAACGGTGATGGTATAATCTGCCCCAAGTTCCTTGGCGAATTCAAGGCGGTCACTGCGAATATCTAGTATGAACAAGTACAATTCATTTATTCGGATATACGTAAATATTAAAATTAAAAACCTTAGGACAAATATCATAAGAGCCCTTGAACGAGACGTAAGTGGACAATATAAGATCTGACCAAATTCAATCAAAGTAAAATCAGTTTGCTGAGTAGGAGAAGAATTCCCACCTGTCATAATGACTTTGGAAGCCCCCAAATATTTTGACACCAGAAGGTTAATCAGTGCTATGGGTCCAGCCCCGGTAATAAACACGGTTTGTCCCACCTTCAATTCAGCTCGCCGGGTTGCCTTCACACCGACGGCCACCGGCTCGCAAAGGGCACCTTCCTCCATGCTGACGTGATCTGGGAGCCTGCACAATGATAATATAATTAAAAAATGGTTGTTATCTATGTATGTAATTTAATTTAAATGTAATTTTAATTTAATTTCCAGTTCAGAAATTGATGCACATAAAAAGAATGAAATTGCAAGTTTAATTTGAAATATAGTTGCTAGCGGTTTACTTAAAACAAAAATCGGCCGGGTGGGTGTAGTATCTGGAGATGTTGCCACTGTTTGGTGGCGTGGCACAAAATATTTCATCTGGGCAGAGGTTGTACCTTCCCACTTTGCAGAAATCACAATGTCTGCAACCCACTCCAGGTTCAATGGCAACTCGATCTCCTAAAAATGAGAAAATATATTGAAAAAATAATATGTAGTGCAAGAGAAACACAGAAAAAAGGCAAGAGTTATATTAACAAACAGCGGTGCACGAAGAATTGAACAAGGACTTCTGGACCAGAAGTTCTGGTCAGATATTGAGTGTCCAGTCTGTCCAAGATTTTCTGTAGGGAAGGATTTTTGTTCATTCTGACCTTCTTTTAAGTTGGTGACCTTTGCCCCAACCTTAACGACGGTCCCTGCTGCTTCATGACCCATGACGAGGGGCTCAACCACGGGAAAGAGCCCATCGCCTCCCAAGCAACCTTTGACCCAGAAAGCCACATCGGAGCCGCAGATACCCACGGAGCCCATGCGCAATAATACCTCTGAAATTTCCGAAACGCACATTTTAATAATTAAAATTCGAGTTTATTATTTACTAATATTTTATTATTAAAATCTAAATTCTCATTTTTCCATTTTGCTGTTGAAAAAGTTTTCAAAATTACCATCATCTTTGGGCTCCGGAATGGGCAGATTTTCCTGTTTCATAAAAACACATTTATTCATATTTAACAACGTTGCCACATTTTTCCTATAATTTCCAAATGTATTAAAAAATATATAAATTACGGTTTAACTAAAAACTTGTTAGAAGAATTTACCAGCCTCAAGTCCCCCTTCTTGTGCAGCACCGCACTCAAATTTTCCGTGGCATTGAAATCCGAAGTAGTCCCCGTCATTTTTTGCTCTTCTGCTCGTATTAATTAAATTTTGTTGGGTAAGAAATGGAAAAATGTCTCCTTCATAAGATTTTCTTCTGTCCGGAAAAATCTAAGAACGACGCTGGAAAAGGTGTGGAAACCTTTTCAATACTTACATTAAATATAAAGGCCACAACGACTCCAGATTACAAAGAATGCAATTCACTCTACAGGCGAGTTTATAAATAAAAATAGTTCAAAGTGTATAGCAACAACCTTGATCTTGTAAAGGAGCGACAGAGATTCAATGGAGAAAAAAAAAACCTTTTATTCAAAGGGGGTCTGGGTCACAAAAGGTCAACGTTTAATCTGCAACATACGATACACACACAATCATTTGCTTGTTTACAATCTCCCTACACAGATTTGTTAACAAAGCACGCAAACATTATATATCACAGCACAACTGCATGTCTTATAATTAATAATTATATAATAATTACCCTCATTATTATATACCACGCTACTTTTTCGCCCTCAAACCTTTTATATTTTTATGTAAAATTGTATGTAGCAGTAATTTCAGGATTGACCTCTTGCTGCTATAGACTATATAACGCATAGAGCTTCTTTAGTCGTTTTATTTGATAAAGCAGTCTTTGTACTTACGTATACTTACATTTATATCCAGAAAATAGTAATTTATATCTATAGAAAATATACAGTAATTAGGCTTAGCGTACATAAAAGTAGCGTACAGCTCTATTGAACAGACTTCACTACAAATATTTTCAAAAAAATACAACCCTTTATTCCTTTGCTATTATGTCTGCATCGACACAGTTGTTTTGTGAAATGGTCATGCTTTAATGCATTTATTTCACGGTTATTTATTGTACTTTATTTTTTATGCAATAATCCTAAAAAAAAATGAGTTGTCTGTGGGAGAGTTTTCACTGAGGGTGAATTTCATCACCGAAAGAGTTATAGCTAAGTCATATTGGTCGCATTTCCTAGTCTCCACAAAGAGCATTTGGTCGGTGGATTCATGTAGGAGTCCTTGGAACAATTGAAAGCTTGGGAAAACTCCGGGGAATTCCGTAAGGCCCCCAAAACCCGGTACATTCCGGGGCTGTGAAGGTCTTTTCGAAAAAGGACCTTTCCCCATTTGGCATCCATGGCCTCGCACCAATTCTGTTTGGAGTAAATATGCACCCAAAAAGGCTTTGAAATTTCTTCTGCTCCTTTTTATCCATATATGTAATTACATATGTATATGTATATGCAATATTAAATTATATCGTTATAAAAATCTTGTTTTGTAGAGGCAAAAAATTACCGCATGCATCCTGCTGAATTATGTATTCCGAATTACAAGCCAAAATCATGAAAACTGACACCAGAAAATCCTTTTAGACCTTGTGCCAATGAAAGCTGGTTTAAGATACTACTTTAAGGCCAAATTTCTACACATTACTGAAGCACCAAAACAATAAAAAAGAGTAAAAACACAATTCGAAAAAGAACATATTTGCAAAAATTTGAGATAAATTCGTAAATCACCAGATTGTGTCAAATAGTTTTTTGTACAATAGTCACGGAAATTACTGTGATTTGTTAATTTTAAGCTTAAAATCAGGTTGCTTTCGTAAAATTTATCAACAATAGCCTAAATTGAAGGCACAAAGAGCACAATTTGTACAGAAAAAGCATAACACTGTGATAAAAAGTATATATTTTTAAATCATAAAAGGCTTTAATTTTTTCGGATAAAGCATATTGTAGCAGTAAAACGGTTTAAGTTGGCTTACGCTGCGAATTAACACCTCCCATCATTATGTGCATTTAATTAATAATTATATATTACAGTGGGCTCTCGCTATAACATCCACGAAGGGAAAGGCAAAAATGGTTGTTATATGGAACATTTACTATGTATAGATACTATTCATATACGACGGGCTTAAAAATAAAGTTGTTATAGGGCAAAAGTTGTTATAAAAGGAGTTGTTATAGAGAGAGTCCTCTGTATATGATATGCGGGCATATGATTTATGCATATTATATTACGTGCGTGAACAAATGTAATTACCTGGGCGTAGGCTAGAAAAAACAGCTGATCAGCTGTGTATTTCTCCAAGCCCGGAAGTGCCGGAGAAGGCTCGGGATTCTCACGATAGGCTGCATATGCCAAATTCAGGCCGCCAATGTCCGCAAAATCTTCACTGAATCTCGTCTTGAGCGAATAATCCACGAACGGAGTCTCTTCATAGTCTTTGTAATGCTGAATCGTACAAGCCGTTCCTTGTTTAATTTGTGGAATCGGATTGATTTGGAAGTAAAAATTTTTCTCTGCAAATCGAAGCCCAGAAAAGTTATACATTCTTAACTTCCGTCAAATTTCTTGTTCTTCATCGCACGCATTCTTGTCGAAAATTTACATACCTATATCTATAATTATATGTACATATGTGTAACTATATCGATACATGGATATTATGTATGTACATTTATATAATATACATTTGCTTACCGTAAGCTCCTAAGAATCCATGGGTAAGCTCATGTCCCATGATAAAGCCCATAGCGGCTAGTTGATGATACCTTTACAAGTGCCAAAGCAGTTAGGTAGAACACATTTCATTGCAACATCCATGCAATTCATAATTAATATTAGCTAAGTGTAAACATTATTACTGCAGCTACATGTAAATATTATTATTGCAGTTAAATATAAACATTATTGTTGCGAGAATGTATTGGCAAGCTAAATATACAAATGATATAACATACGAAAATTATACTTACAGTGGAATGTCTTCAGTGTAGAACGGTGGATTGATAAACGCCGCAGTAAATACTGTGTAAATGACGAAAGAATTGACAACTTTAAGAGATTATCAACGAATTTAATGACGAAAGTGCTTTCTCAAAACATTTATAATCAATCAATGTTTTTCGATCAAATCTTAAACTCCGCATTTTGAAAAGTCATTTTTTTTGTGTATTTGGAATTTACCTACGTAAAATCTGGAAGGGTTGTAGCCTGCAAGTACGCCAAGAGGATTATCTTCCCATCTGCGTTCATGCAAGTAAATTCGTCGTTTATTATGTATCAAGATAAAGCAGAAAAGTTTACGTCTACAAAAAAAATTTGCAACGAGTAAATGAAATTATTGCATAAAAAAAAACGAAATTAAAATAAAAAAAACGAACCGCTGCCTAACGGTCAATAGCCTGTACTTCTTCAACTCCTCATCGAATTGCCAATTGCTAAAGGTCATATGGTCTTCAAAATGATTCCGATATTGTAGATCAAGCTGAAAACAAATTACAAGACCAAAATTAGGAGACAATTATTTGCTCGTTCTGTCCCATCTAGAAGAAAATTTAACACCATCGAGGCCACATACATATTTTTCCAGTATACAACAGTATAAATAAAATAAAATAAGCGTATAATTTATTTCTGTATATGTATAATAATTAATTATATATAAATATGTATACCCCTTGGTAAAACTGGGTTAAGGCAGTTTGATTTTTGACCCACTCTGGTCCTCCCAAGTTGACCCCCAAATTTTCGAGGAAAGCCAAGGCCTTGTCACGATGCGGGGGCTTCACCTCGTGCTCAAACCATTGGTAGAAGACGTCTTTTATCTGGGAGAACACGTTACTGGCCTATGATCAAGCAAAAGAAAGATGGCGAATGAAACTATCTTTGCAATTGGCTCCATTTAACAATTTACAGTAAAAAAAAAATTATCGTTACGAAAATCTGTAAAATTGCAATTTGGTTACCTCCTGAAGACGTTGATGACTGAAATATTTTTGGAGGTATTCTTCAGCCACAGCAAATCCCCAGTCAGAATAATGCGGTCCGGTACTACCCATCGAGCCGATGTTTGCACATCGAGTGGATCTGCGAGTAAATTTTGTGGAAGTTAAATGCAAAATGTCTATCTATAGATTCAGTAAATATGCACTGTAATATTGTCAAACATACTCGCCTAAAAATGAATTAATCAATACAGGAAAGTCTCTCTATAATAAGTCTGTTTATAGCAACATTTATCTATAATAACATTATTTTTTCCGCCTATTGGACATACTAAGTGTTCCATATAACAGCATTTCTCTGTAACAATACGTTTTTTTCTTTCCTTTAGTGTTATAGAGAGACTCCTCTGGAACGTTTTCTTTTAATTTCGAACTTAAATCGTACTTGAAATTTAATTTTTTCACGTGGATATTCGAACAAAATTCAAACTTGGTTCAAAAACCGCGTTTCGCGTGTGATCAAGTGCATTAATTTCGATTTTTAATCGTGCTTAACAACGGCGTTTGTTCAAGATAAGATGCATGGCCAAGGACATTGCATTTATGTTAATTAAAATCAGTAAATTTATAGTTTTGATGAACATAATTAGAACGGGAAAATTAAATTATATTTATTCATTATATTTTTATATTTATATTATTAAATTATATTTATTTATTATATTTTTATATTTATATTATTAAATTATATTTATTTATTATATTTTTATATTTATATTTATTTATTCTATTTATTTATTATATTTTTATATTTATATTTAGTTATT